>QFDD01012547.1:0-10727 GCA_006871305.1 Vachellia collinsii
AAAAAAAAAGGTATTAATACTATTACATTTCCTTAAGTATTGCTGTTTTCCTTGCACGCTTCCCTTCAGATTCTTCTCATTCCCTTCTTCTGCACAGCCACATATATATTATTGCCCCAATAATTATATGGATTAGAAATCCAAGAGCATCAAAATTCGAGAAAATAAACAAAATCTCTCAGCTTTTATTAGTTTAATAGTAAGATTCCGTTATATTATTCTATGCCTGAAACAGTGAGAATTATAGTTAAACCAGTTAGCTTTGGACAGGACTCTGTGTGTTTGTGTGTGTGTGTGTGTGTGTGTGTGTGAGAGAGAGAGAGAGAGAGAGAGAGAGAGAGAGAGAGAGCTTTTGTGTTGGACTTGTGAGAGTAGACAAGAAAGAAGGTTAGAGTGAGTTGGATATGTTTTAGAGGGAATGAATAATGATTTGAGGGGAACATACATATACAGAAGCGGGCCCTTTCATTATTCTGACATCACATGCTCCAGTTCAGCCACTGTTGCCACTCAAGAGCTTACATTCGCACGAGCTTTTAATTCATTCATGCAACCTTACAAAATCTTCCCTGTATATAAGTCATCTACGTACGGCCAAACAAAAAAAAGAAAGAAAGAAAGAAAGAGTAAACAAGGGTGGTGGAATGCAGTTTATCCTCTTCTACATACGATTCAATTATAAGAAACATATATACACACACATACATGTATTAGTCAATTTGGAGTGGGGACATGGGGCTTTATATTTGGAGGGGAAAGGGAACAAAGGAAAGCACATCACGAGGAGAGGGTCACAGCATGGTTTCTGAGAGGAAAAGCCAAATCATAGGACACTCCCAGGGGGCGTGCCACTCACGTGACGTACCTTCGTCTCCATTATGAAACAGCATTCACCTGCAGACTCCTCCCCTTTGTCCAACCACATTAATTAGTAATGATGGAGAGAAGATTGCACACATTAATACTTAATTAAATGTAGTATTCCCTATAGACATATTCCGTAGGTGAATTATATATGGAAGCCACATCACCAACTTCGGCTTATATCTGCGCGCGCGCGATCTATAAAAGCAGACAATTAGCCGTGAGCAGCAATTTTTGACCAACGATTCTTATCTTTGGTCCCTTCCTATACAAAATTTCCAAGTGGCCTGGCTTGATGTTAATATTGTTGGAGTTTTAATGTGTCAAAAGAAGAAGTACCACAATGCTCAAACTAAGGGAGCCTCGTCCGTGCGCGAACGCACACAGATGTGAACTTGAGTAAGTAAAAGGATCACCAAAAAAAGGCTCGTAGTCACAATTTCACAACAAAATTGAAATTGAGATCTACGTAACAAGTCTCACATTGAGAATATTTTTTTGACAAAAAAAGCATTATATATAATGTTTTGGATTCCTTAATATCATCAGTTAGCTTTAAGGGTGAGATGCTTCTAATGATTTGTGCTTATTACAATTTACTAGTGATGGTGATGATGATTCCGTGCCTCAAACTCTAGAGTTGTTTTTAGGCTCTCTGTCATGTTTGACAAAATAATTCTTAAGGGATAGTGTTCTCAGAGATTTATCTCGAGTTATCTCTAACCATACATGGATGCTTACATAATTAGCTGAAGTGCGTGTAGTCAACATCAGACTCACCTTGGTCAAGAAAAAAAATATTTTCTACTTTTGTTTTTGACACGTATATACATGTATTATATATTGATTGTGAGTTGTGAGTTGTGACAAAAAACAGCCAACGAAACCTAATGGGGATTTACTTATTTATTGCGATCTCTCATACTTGCTCCGATTCATATCGTTGGTTCGCCTGTCGATTGTGGGGTCTTACCCGTTAGAGTTAATTATAGTCACATCGTCTAATCACACATGCCAACAAACCAATTAATACTTTATATTCTCGGAGCAGGTATATATAGACTCCAGAATCCGTCAAAATGATATATTTATATTTTAATATTTGTTTGGTAGACAAAAACGGGTTTTGGATTATAGGATATATACTTTTGTCATACTTTCATTCCTTTCACACTTGCACCAAAAAGGAAAAATAATAATTCGACGTCCTGATGCTGTTTTGAGATAGTCACATCCATTGTTATGAATTATAATGATTGGACAGGCAAGTGTTTAGTCCTATAGAAAGCCAAAGGACGATTAAAGCCACCAGAACGAGACGCGACTTAATTATTATTCCCCATAAATTCCTACATGCTCGATCAGGTAAAACTTTTTAGTCTGAGGTTAAAGTACAAATGAACCGGAAGAAACAGTAATTAAAGAAATCCCTAAAAAATTAATCTGATCATTCTTAGTCAGATTGATTGATCAGTCGATTCCACCACTTGATAATTTATTTATTTTTATCAAACCACTTGACAATTTATTGGGGGGAAGGAAAAACATATATAAATTTGTGAATTAACGAGCACATCAATTGTGGGCAAATTAACAGGGGCAAGCTGGATGGTATGAGAAGGAAACATGCAAGAGTTGACTGTATTTCTTACAATTCCAGTCACAAAAGCTGTAAAGGGGAACGATATAATAGCGAGTCCAATTTAAGAGAGATGGAAACCCATGTATAAGAGTGAAACAACGAGGCATCAGTGTATGTAGAATCTTATGTTCAAAGATATGTGTATATATATCTATATATTTAGTAGTAGAATAACCTTATGTCTTGGCAAAAAAAAAGTAGAATAACCTTATAATCTACTAATCTAGGGACATGAAGGCTACTTTATAAACGGAAGGTTTCACATTCAATCTCATTCATAACTTCATATGTTTGTAGTTTGGGGGGGAAGAGATGATGACATATATAAAGGAGCCCCGTGAGGGAGTGAGCAAAAAGCAAAACTGTTTGAAAATTCTCCCAGACTGCTCACCATTACATGACAAAATCCCAACTCCCAAATAGAGACAAATTGCAGGCCGGCTGCTTCACATGCCTCCAAATCCCCCCCCTCTCGCCCCCCCCTCCCCCCCCTCTCTCTCTCGTTGCTCATCAAAACTCAGAAACATAACAAGAGAGGGTTTTCATCTTCAGCACTAGGATCTTCCAAATTCCCTTATAACACACCCTTTTGTAGCCATGAAATATGTTGTTCACTGCTTCCCTGTATTACACTAATCTTTTGTCTCTTTGTTTTCACTTGTTCAGCTTTTCGGGATGAGGGTTTTGCCCACTCATCTCTCACAACTCTCTTTTTCCCAAGCACGTTAAATAAATCCATATACCCTCCCCAAAAAGCTGATATGTCCATTTCCTCTTCCTCAGATTTCAGAACTCTTCACATTTCTCCCCAACTTCACTGCTAATTTCACCCTCCTTTTGGATCGCTTCCCAATGGCAAACCTAGCCCACCCTTCTCCCCCCTGCTCTCTTTGTCAGGTCACTTTCCCTTTTTCTGCCACTTTCTGAATCCCTCTGATCCCTTTCTAGCATTATATACCGTTCCCTTCCCCCTTCCTTTTTGTTAGTTTCTTCGTTCTCTCTCTCTCTCTAGTCTCTAAACCTACAACATTACAGAGTCAAAGTAATTTCCATGACGCAATTCACGCCAACCCTACCTTTGCACCAAATCACACACCTTTCTAACTCCATTAGTGATAATAAGAACGTTCAAGTTCCTAGGACGACCAATTCATGGCCGAGATTCCAACAATCAAAGGCAGTAGGAAGCTTGGGAGATGCTAATTGCATGGAACAGTTGCTTATTCACTGCGCCGACGCCATAGAAGCCAATGACGTCACTCTCGCCCAGCAAATCCTATGGGTACTCAACAACATCGCGCCTCCCGACGGCGACTCCAATCAGCGTCTCGCCGCCACGTTCCTGCGTGCCCTCACCGCTCGCGCTGCCAAATCTGGAAGCTCCAGGATGTTGGCCGCCGTCGCAAGCGCCCGCCACAACAACACCAGCACGCTCGCCATTCAAACCCACCGCTTCTCCGTCATGGAGCTTGCCAACTTCGTTGACGTCACCCCATGGCATCGCTTCGGCTTCACAGCCGCCAATTCAGCCATTCTTGAAGCCACCGAAGGTTTCTCCACCATCCACATCGTTGACCTAAGCACAACACACTGCATGCAGATTCCCACCCTAATAGACGCCATCGCTTCCCGCCATGAAGTCCCTCCTCTGATCAAGCTCACGGTAGTGGGAGCTTCTAGAAACATCCCACCTATGCTTGACCTCTCCTACGACGAACTGGGTTCAAAGCTGGTGAATTTCGCAAAGTCAAAAAACGTCATGATGGATTTCAGAGTGATTTCTTCCACTCACGAAGATGGGTTCGCAGCTTTGATCCAATACCTTGAGGTACACCACCGTGTCGTGACGGAAGCTCTAGTGATAAACTGTCACATGATGCTCCACTGTATTCCTGACGAAACCCTATCTACTTCTTCTTCATCGCTGAGATCACTGTTTCTGAAGGCACTGAGGAATTTGAGCCCAACACTCGTGGTTTTGGTGGAGGAGGACGCGGATTTGACATGGAGTGATTTGGTGTGCAGGCTGAGGGCTGCAGTTAACTACATGTGGATACCGTACGACATAGTGGACACGTTGCTTCAACAAGGGAGCAAGCAAAGGCAATGGTACGAAGCGGATGTGTGTTGGAAGATAGAGAACGTGATAGCGCAGGAAGGGGTTGAGAGGGTAGAGAGGCTTGAGGGTAGGAGCAGGTGGGAGGTGCGAATGAGGAACGCTGAGTTTGAAGGGATGAGCTTCAGCGACGACGCCGTTTCGGAGGTTAAGGCCATGCTTGACGAACATGCAGCGGCGTGGGGATTGAAGAAGCAAGACCAACATCTTCTGCTCACGTGGAAGGGACATAACGTCGTATTTGCCTCTGCTTGGTTTCCCACTTGAGCCTCTCTCGCTGTGTACCTATACTCTAATTCATTAATACTAGTTACCGTTCTTAATACAAATCTCACAGTTGTAGAAGATTAAAAATGTTAAATAAATTATTTTAGACTATATATATTTTGAAATATTTATTTATATAATTAGATTATGTATTAATTTATAGTTCAATCAAATTAATAACAAAAAATGATAAAAATATCGGTTAATATAATTTTTTTAACCTTCCAAAAAAGTGAAATGAAGCTTTGTACTGGAGTTAGTATTTAATATCAAAATTGTTAAATATACATTTCTCATTTTCACTAATATATATATATATATATATCATACTCATCCCAGCTTTATTCTGCTGTAATTTAAAGCAGTGATAATGATCAAGTAGCTAGACGCAACCTTACACACACACAGAGGAGCGGTTTATGTAAGGAGCATTAAATTCCGAAAATCTAACCACAACCGTCCGGATTGTAACCTGAGGCAGAGGTTAATGAACATGCTCGGATTAATAGTTATTTTTTCAATATAATTTACAATCTATGAAATAAATATGTGAGATAAGTTTATCTCGATATACATGAATATACTTATTTAACATTACGACAAAAATGTCCAATATTGTTTGAACCTTGAAGTTGAGCAAACTGAGTTAACTAGTTACTCTTGTTGGACCTTTTATTTTGACAACTAGAGAAGAGGAGTCCTTTATGACATACTACCCAGCATCATTGACGCTGTTACGTACAAGCGCAGACTCAATCAGAGAAAACAGATCATCCATAGGGTTCGAAACTTGGTGAAAACCAGGCAACATACTCATCACTTGTACATATATATATATATATATGCATGTATATGTATCCAATATATATACTCTCCTAGCATAAATGTAAGACTTCATTTACAGAGCAAAATTTTATTTGTGGTGCAAATAATTAATACTTGGCTAAAAAGAGTGTGAAGAGTAATGGTATATGTGAGGTGACATACAAATAACTATTTTAAGATTTAATTACAAAAAGACTTAATGTAAACATTATTAAAGATATTTATATATTTTTGACGTTTTATATATTAGTATATTAATTTTAATTATTAATTTACTTGTGACTCAAGAGTGATTATTTCTTGTCTCGTCTAAGTTTAGTGATCATAAAACCGATCTCCAACTCATTCAAATGTCCTAACCACTGTTTTCAGAAAACGTAATTAAAATTAAACAATTGCTAAATAGGACTTAGCTTGAAAGATTGAACAATATATTATACTTTAAAAACTCGGTAACTTAGCTTGAATATTCCCTAACTACACTTAGAAACATGACTAAAAAAGATAAAAAAAATATTTGAGGGTCATGATGTTACAAACTACAAAGGACATTTATAGGGAGGCACATTAGAGGCCACAAATCCATATGGGCATAGTATGAAGAAAGAATGAGGCATGTTTTAAGTACATATGTAACGCATATATCCATACATGGCTTTGGCCGTTCGTTAATTTGCCGGGGAAAGTGCAGTTACGTACTGAATATTTGTAAGCACTCATTCCAAAGCTACTATGTCTACAAATCAATTTGTTCAAGTACATCAAACAAAAATCTTTATACATATATACACGAGGTTAATAAAATCTTTGATATCTTAAATCTATCATCATTCCAATTTTAATTTCTCAAATTTAAAATTAAAAAAAATAATTTAAATTTTTATTAAGTTATAGAAATAAACATTTTAAATAAAATAACGAGAGAATAGCAGTATATATATGTATCCAAAAAAAGAATAGCAGTATATATAAGGGAGAATCTTGCTACATGCAATGGCAGTAGCTGTCCTGACCCTTTTTCTTTGTGACGCAATTATTATATATTACTCCATTCAAGGATTTTGGTTCCCATGTTTCCCTGAAAGCATGTACGAGGTGTCTACGTACGTTGACTATTGTTGCCTCTTTATTGCCTAGCTTTTTTTTATTTTTTTTGGCAGTATGATTCCCCTCCTACTGTATTACATGACCTTATTTTCACAATTGAAAAAATGAACCCTTCTGGGTTCTGTTGAGCAACCAGAAGAAAATGAATAATACTGGACAATAATATTGAATGGATAATTGTATGTGAATTACAAAGGAAATAGTTCTTATATAATACAAACAAATTGACTCATTAGGTTTATTGGGCTTAAGGCCCAATGGACTAATTACAATTCTACATAATAGACTATTTTCTACACTCCCCCTCAAGTTTGGAGTTATACAGATTAAAAGACTCCAAATTTGATTAACAATGTCATTTGTATATGTATTCATCCAGCTTTTGCAAACGGATTATCTTGTTGATTTTTGACTTCACAAGGTACATGCTGCATCACCAGCTGCAGTCTCTCTCTTGTAACGGTCAAGGCATGTTGA
Organism: Vachellia collinsii; assembly: GCA_006871305.1. Taxonomy (NCBI): domain Eukaryota; kingdom Viridiplantae; phylum Streptophyta; class Magnoliopsida; order Fabales; family Fabaceae; genus Vachellia; species Vachellia collinsii. The sequence goes on from QFDD01012547.1 coordinate 7,299, forward strand.
CTGGTTGTTGATTCTTCTTTTCTCAAAAAAACCAGTAGATTTTCATACTGCTCTCTTTTAGGTAAGAATTTGGTGTGACCACATTAGTTGAATCATTTTGGCCTTCACCTTCACTTCCACATGCTGCTATTACAGTGCTTCTGGGTACTTTTACCCTTTATTCAATCAAGTGCCATCAGCTTTTGTAGCTGTGCCTTTCTCATGTTCTTGTGGCTGTGTCTTATGTTCTTGTGACAATGAGTGCATTGAAGGGTGGATCCTCTTCTCCCCTTGCCTCTGCAGCCTTTACTGCTGTGCCTTTCTTGTGGCAATGAGTGCATTGAAGGGTGGATCTCTTCTCCCCCTGCCTCTGAAGCCTTTGTTGCTTTGTTGTTGTGCCTTATGGCTTGACAATGGGTCTCATTTAGACCCATCAAAAATAATTAATTACCAGGCTTGCAAAATAATCAAGACCAGAAGATCTATTACCGTGTAATTTTAGTGAAGCTCAGTGCATGAGTACCAAAATAAATGAGGATGTACAGACTGAAGGAAGAAGAATGATGATACTTTTCCTGTGACATAGAAAGAAGTCATCCACATGCTGAGGATGAAGCTGTTCTTTCCTTTTGACATTCTTCATGGGTTGTCTTTGCTCGCTTCCTTTCAATCTTCACTAAATTCCTCAGAGTCATTACGTCGAACGCCTCATCTTCATCATGAACTTCTCTATCATGATCAATCTTCTCTTCCCAGAAACTTGTGGGGCTAACATCGCTGTGAAGACTATCTTTATCTTTCCCGACGAGGAAATTGGTTTATGGGTTTTCCTCCTCCAAGTTCAAACAGATAATGAATCAAACCCTCAGAATGCCAACCGAGATGTAAGATCATGGGAAGAGGACGATGCATGTATTGCGCCTCAGAAGCTTCACATTCGCCGGAGGGGTCTTCTTGTTTCTCGACTGTTCATCATGTCAAGATTCTTGTACATCTTGTGACTCCTAAGTCGTCGCTTATGAAGGGGAACAAGGGTTTTAGTCTAGTTGCTCCATTTCTTTACATTGTCCATCTCTCTTTGCTTGTGCTGCTCGAAATTGGCTTTGCTATCGCCAAGAAGATGTCCGCAAGATCCCTGTATTACCGTCGACATCAGCAAGTGCTCTGCTAGCGATCATCCGTCGCCTTTCCTAGTTTGTCGCTCTTCACTGGCATGATCTTCTTTCTTCTCATCGTCATCGTCCCTTCTGATGACCACGTTGAGCTCTTGGACACTATTGCCCTCCATCGGGATCTAAGGGTCAGTAGCAGACCTGACAAAGCCAAAATCTCAGACCTCAACAACATTGTCATTACAGTCGGCATCATCAGTGGCGACTTTGATGCAAGAGAAGCATTCCAGGGAGGAGAAGAAAGCCGAAGAAAGAGTGGAACCTAACCAGAGGACCATCTAATCGATCATATTCGCCACCGTGAAAGATGAAAAGCCGCTGGGAAGGAAGAAAACGGTTCGGGTTTCAAATGAAGGAGTGCGCCGTGTTTTCTTGAATCTCTGCCCAGACTCGCGTGCGTAGAAACTTCAAGAAGTTGGGTCTTGATTCTCCGCCGGAGCTCCACGTCTTTGTGTGGGGCATATGTGTTTTTTTTTTCATTTCGGTGGCCTGTCTTTCTTGACTTCTGGCCCTGTCAACATCAAAGAAGGTGATGGATCTTGGATCATAACCTGGAGCTCTGATACCATGTTGAGCAACCAGATGAATAATACTGGACAATAATATTGAATGGATAATTGTATGTGAATTACAAAGAGAATAGTTCTTATATAATACAAACAAATTGACTCATTAAGTTTACTGGGCTTAAGGCCCAATGAACTAATTACAATTCTACATAATAGACTATTTTCTACAGGTTCGAACTTGATCGGGCTGACCCGATAAATAATGAAACTCTTAGTTTTGAGGCTGGGGACGTTTGTTAATGGGCTCAAATCGACATAAAGGCCTAAATCATATTTCCTTAAAAATATTATTTTACATTTTCAAAAAATTAACCTTAAACAATAAATATTATCAAATAATTGAATGTTTTATCTTTTTCATAAATAAAATATGTAGTTGGTTGCCTTGAAATAAAATCCTTTGAGACTAAGATTCTATCTTTTTATTGTTCAATATATATATGTTATTTGCTTATCTTTTAAATAATTTATATGATATTCAAATCTCTTCAAATACAGCAATAAAAAATGATATTATCAATGTTCTATCAATATATATGTGTTATTTACTTCTCTTTTGAATAATTGTTTTCTTTATTTATTTTACATCAATAAAAAATGACTTTATCAATTTTATATAGGGAAAAATTAATTTGCAAAACTATCAAGGATCAAATGAAATATTTTTGAAAATGAAGTAAAAAAATATTGAAATAAATGATAAGTACTTAACATCATAAATAACATTTCTTTTAAATATGTTTGAAAGGTACAAAGAGTTAAGCAAATAAAAAACACATATATTAATATATACTTGAAAATTGCAAGCTAAAAGATATGAAAAACATCAATAAAAATATAACAAAATAATCAAAATTAGCAAGTAAAAAGTTGGATGACCTTCAAGGGGTCTGAAAGCTCTAAAAACACATATAAAAACATATTTAAACTGCTTAGCCCATTTTTTTTTACTCTACTTATTTTACACTATATAAGGTAAATATGCTAGATATGTCTCACGTGAACTTAATTTTTGACGAGTAGCAGTCTTACAATTTCTGTAATTTAGTGAGACTTCTTTTTTTTTCAAAAAATAGGAAAATTATTGAAAATGTTCTATTTAAAAATTTTATTGGTCACAACCACTTGATATATTTTCAAATATAGAAAGTGCTTATATTCTATAAGATTTCAATCTTTCATACACATAAAGTATTAGTTTTTCAATTCAAACCATTCTTACTAATAAAATTTTTAAAGAAGAACTTTTCACTTATTCATAAAAGGATTGGGAGAATGAGCATGACTTATTGTTTATATAACGTGAAATACTCAAACCTGATCTAGGATTATACTACTTTCAACCCTTCATGTAAAAGTCAATTGATCAATTTTCGGACAAGTTGAGAAAGTTAAATACATTATTTAAAATTATTTATGTGTATCATTATATTATTATATAAAAATTATAATTCTTGTAATTATTAGAAAAAACTGTTTATAATTATAAAATTAAGACACAATTCAATTAAAAAAATTTCTGTTATACTTTAATTTAATTAGAAATGTTATGTATATCAGGAAGGTAAAAACTAATGGAATAAATAGATAATTTCATGTTTGTAGGTTAAAGCCAAAGCCACTTTATATGTTTGTATACCATTTTTAAAAATATGATATATTGTTTCACATGAGAAAATTTATATTTTGCTTATTAGCATTATTTGTAT
>QFDD01012559.1:0-11163 GCA_006871305.1 Vachellia collinsii
TTGAAAGTAAAATTCGGATTGAAAAGGATTATAGTGAATAGACTCTCAGTGTTGGGAACTTAACTATCCTTGCCTTGGTTTAATTATGGGAGGTCAATCCTTCTGAGTTTAATTGATTAACCCTAATATATCACTTAGGTCCAATGGTTCAATTAATGCAAATTGGCTTGAATCCAAGACAAACAACATTCCTTAAAACACTGTTCAGTAACACTCAGAATGTAGAAAGAAGAATTGATGTTCATGCTTTTGACAGATTGCTATCACAATCACAGAAACCTAATGAACAAACAATCACCAATGATCATTGATAATCTAGTGAACACAAGGAATCAAATCTGAAGTTCAGTAACTCTAGCGCATATGAACAACAACTAATCCAACTACACGGCCAAATCATAAATTTGCAAATCTGCAGACTGAAGTTTATAGCTATAAAAATCTCTAGATCTAAAGATCTCTACAACATTCAAATACAAGATATGGCTAGGTATACTCCCCAATGAATCTCTGGCTCAAGTTTTGCTCTCCATCATCAAGAGGCTTAGAATCTAGCCTCTCATGGCTTCAATATCGCAGCAGCTATCATTCCTACGCTCAGCCATCAGAAAAGGAAGATGAAAATGGAGATGAAATAGCAGACGGATTGGTGGAAGGTAGTCCAAAAATGTCCAGCAGCAGGAGCAAAGGATATCAAGTGTGTCAAAATTGATGATGATCTGCAGAAGGTTCAAGAAGAATCCCAAGAACTCCTCTCTGCCTCGTGATATCTCTTCCCGTCCCGAATTGCATGAATGCTTCGTGATTGTTCTCCCCCCTTTTTGATCTGGTTGCTGATCTCAACTCAAAACGCACAGCATCAATTCCACGTCCTCATGTCGCGACTTAATTTGAAATGTGTCGCAACTAACACAGATAAATGTCGCGACATTTGAAGACAACTGAGTTTAAAATGTTACAAACAAGTCACGACATATGAGAGTTGGGTCGCGACATAAATTGCCCAGTGGCACTCCGCTTAGTCCTGAATTGCATCCCTTCAATTTTGTCTTCGAGTACTTGAATATCTTCCCTCTGCATCTGCAATCAAAAGTAAAATAAACCTCGTTAAAGTACAAAACACTGGAGCTCAAAAGTATGTACAACTGGGGGCACAATTCACTCAATTTTCCTTTTTGTGTTATTATATATGCAATGTATGACCACAGAGGAAAAAGGATTCAGTTTAACACAAAATAGGGCAATTAAGCTATCAAATATCCCAAAATGGAGTAAGAAAACCATGTAAATATTGGCGTTTATCAGTAAGTTACTCAATAATGGACCCTTTAATTCAAAATTGATATTAAATTCAGGGCAAGAACGAAAAGGATCATGATTAATAGTAGATGAGGTAAGAGCTTTGATAGTCATCCTCCCTTGATTGTTCCCATCGTTATTCGCATTGCCCCCTCCATTTTGAAAGCCATTTTGGGGTTCCTCATTATTCCCATGTCTATTTGGTCCTTCATTTATTGGTGGTTGTTGATTCATGGTGGATTGAGCTTTTAAAACAGTTCCTGAACAAGATTCACAATTAGCAATATTAGTATGTCCAAGTGAATTAGTTCCAAGTGTGTCTTGAAGTCCTGCTCTAGAAGATTCAGCTTTCTTCTTTTTCTTTAAATTCCTAAGAGTTCTATTGATATCTCTATCTAAAGGATAGAAATCAGTGTTTGTATCTTTGCTCATAAACAGCTAGGAAATCATACTTTGAAGTATTTCAAAATCAAATGGTATCCCTTAATCCCAGCAAGAGAAAAAACCTATAAAAAAAACTCAAAGTACCTACAGATCCAAAGAAAATCAGGAAGAAAACTCAAAAACAATCCTATTAGAAATCTGGAAAAATTCCAGAAAATAAAACAAAATTCGGAAAAGTGCCCAAAACGTTTGAAATTGGCCAAAATTGATCACACCCAATAACCAAGCTATTGACCTTGCTTAAAATGGCCCAAAACCTTAGGAAACCGAAGTTTGTAATTTTCTGGGAAAAACTTTTAAATCTGGACAGCAAGCTCAATGATAATGATGCAATTGAATTTTAACCAACTTCAAACTCCACAAGGCACAAGAATTAAGACTAACACAGCAATAAAAAAACACTAAAAAGAGCTATAAATACCTAAGAAAAAAAAATCAAATATGACAAAATGAAAATCAAGCCAAAACAACACTCAACTATTTAAAAACTTGTAAAATCCTCCCCGGCAACGGCGCCAATTTGAAATTGCCCTTAGTCGTATAGGCTTTCAAAATCCTAGATGATAAAAATGTAGTATAGTGTTACACACCTAGGTCATTTCTTATGAGGAGTTTAATTCAAGCTTTTAAACAGATTAATGTTGCAATCAAAATTGATGAAGGAAACTATTTGAAGAAGCAATTAAACTCAGGGATAAGAAGCAATTAAACTATTTGAATTCAAATCTAACTATTCTTTTTAGGATTTGTTTTTTATTTGTAACCATGAAAATGGACAGATTGCAATTGATTTCAAACAGTGAGTAATTCTTGGATTAAATGCGCAATAATAAAATGCAGTCCCCTTGAGTTGAGAATTGGCCTTCCTAGCTCCACTAAAGATAAGAGTTCAATGAATTGAGCCTAGAGGTGAACCTTGGATACCACCAGATTCAAACCTCAAAATACTTCAATTAAACATCTTAACCAAGCTTCAATTGAAATATTACAGCAGCAAGAAGCTCAAATGAAAAACTCATTCAATTATTTCCAATCCATAAATGTAATTACCATTACATCAATAAAAACGTTCAGCCCAACTAGATGAAAAATAGTCTCAACCAAGCATTAATCATTATAGCTAAACCTACTCTAATGAGGATCATAAAAAGTCTATTAAATAAGCTCCTAGGTCAACCAAACTTTTGGAAGCTTGACACAGAATGATTGCAGCAACAACGAATTGAAACTATCTTACGCAAATGCCGAAACTGAGAGCTATGGGGAACTCCAATGAAGAACATGAGCTCAGGCCATTACTACACCTCAAGGGAACCACACAGGAGGCTTAGCTACTCATAGTAGCTGAATACACAGCAAGAAAGAAAGAAAAGAAATCAACCATTCAGTCTGGAATTTGTGTGTTGCAGATGATAAAGATGAGCAATGGGGTTGATGAGGTTCTTCTCTTCTGGAACAGCAGGGGTTTGGACGAATTTAGGGTTAAGTATGAAGTACTTAGAGGTTTCCAAAAAGAGGTTAGCCATGATGAAATATACAGATGACTGTGGTGAACTAGTCCTGAGAAGAATTCACAAAGGCAAAAGGGTATGGCCTCTGTGAAATCAGAAGTTGGTCGTGGTGAAGTAGTCAAGAGGTTGAGTAGGGTTTTTAGAATTAGAGTTGGCCACGACGACATACACCCCGAGAGGGTTTCCTTCCACGTAAAACTAGTTGGTTGTGGTGAAGTATCAAGATGGCCGCGATGAACTACCATTGATAGCTCATGACAGTATACTAAGATGCAGAATGCATAGTATGGAAAAATGAGGAAAATAAATATCTTAGTTTGTATTTCCAAAAACATTTTATGCTATGCAAGATGAAAACTTATTCTATGAACAAAATAAATCTATCTACCAAAAATGCAACCTAATAAAGGCTCTCAACCCCCAATTTTGACAGCAAGGCAAATGACACAAGTTAACCTAAAAAGCCAATTGCTTGGCTTCTCAGCCATGGTGCCATTTGATTTGGACTTCATCTTTTTGAAATTTTTTCCCTTGGAGGTCAAATAAAAAAAAAATACTTTTCCAAGGATTGCATTATAGGGTGCAACCTTAGGTCGTTCTTTCAATTGGAGCCTTTACGCTAATGTCCTAGACAAACTATTCATCATGAAATGCAAAGCTGAATTAAACAAGGGGGCTTTTAGTGCTTACAAACATGGTCAATATTAAGAGAAAATATACAAATGTACCTTCTTTTGAATTTTTGGGAAATAGTGATGCAATAAAGTAATCAAAGTTCAAATGATGGAGAATTCCTCTTGAAAACTGGGCTTAGGCTATCATAGTTCTAAATTGATTAGGTGGAGCAATGTTTCACTAAGTTTCTTTGATAAAAGTCTCAACAACTCATTGAGTCTAGGATGTCATTCAATGAACTCAATTGAGTAAAATCCCATTTAAGTGCTCTTAGTGTGTGCAACAGAAAATAGTATGAATGCAACTATTTCAATGGAATCAAACTTCAACCTAGAAGACCATGCACAACCATGCAAGAACCAATGAGAATAGGGATGATTTCAAATAGAATATATGAAACTACATATATTAAAGCACAAGAGTTCTACAGTTAGCAATTTCTTTGCACAAAATAACGGTTCGAACTGAATACAACTATAATCTAAAGTTCCAGCTACAAATCCTAAACCTAGAAATTCATAGTCCATATCTTAGAATGGAATATTAAATACTCCCCTCATTAGTCCAGTGAGCTCAAGCCCTTGACTATCTCCAAGAGGAAAAAAGGTGCCTAGCCACTCATGGAAAGATTAACCATGTCAACTTGATGTACTCCTGAGCTCTCCATTGTGGATGATAGCAGAAATAGAGGTGTTAGGGTTTTGGTGACAATGGGAATGAGAAGAAGGAGAATGAGAATGAATACGGAGACTAGGTGTGGTATGGTGGCTGAAATGCAACAGAAATTATCCTAAATAGGGTTGTCTTCCGATTTGGGATGGTTCTGGGTCGGTTTGTACTAGTGCGTAGTTAAGTTTCCAAATAGGGCTTGGGTTAGGTTGCTGGTACGAAAGTTTCACCGCAGCCTAGTATTCCCTTCACTGCAATGAACTGGTCTAGAGACTTCCAAGCAGCTGATCTTCATACTTTGCTGTGGCCGAGAGGTAGGCAGCAGAGTGTGATTCTTCACCATAGAAAACTCCTTCAGTGTTGTTTTTCTTCCAACTCCCTTGTGTTGTTCTTCATTCCCAGCTCCAACTAGAGTACCTTGAAATGAATAACAATAGTTTAAAATATCGATTGCCAAGAAATTTCTTTGAATGAAGTTAGTAATTAATCATGGTAATTCTATCCTAAACTAGGCTAATTAAAAATAGAGAATCTAACTTCTAATTAAGCACAATTATAATAAAAAAATGAGCCAAGAAGTGTGATAAATACCCTGAAAATAGCATGAAAATTTAATAACAAATGGAGCTCAATCAAATTATCCCACACTTAGATCGTTGTACTCTTGGACAAAGTTTAGGAAATATTCGATGTAAAGCAAGTACAACTAGAATCACCATCCATGATTAAAAATGGGAGACCTTAGCCTTGACACCCTCTTAGAATTCAACAGAAGTAATAAAAGGGATGATGAAAAGATAATTACTGCAACAATTGAAATCAAGAGATTAAATAGAAGAGATCTCACTAAAGGGTATGTGTTTAAGCTCTCAACTTACTTGTCTCAGGATAATTTCACTCTAGTCTGCTTAGCTCATTCCCTACCATAAGCTTGTAGTAATTCTACCAGTCCACTACAAGAACTATATAATGCAAATCAAGAGAACTTAAGGGTTGTAATGGATGGAAGAGGTCAAATGCAATATATGGAACTTAAGAAAAGAAACTTGAGTACTCAGCACTGCAGGCAAACTCTTCATCATAACAAGATTTCAATCAAAAAGGGTAATATATTTATATATGTTTTATTATTATATACATATATATATTGAATATTATTTATGCATTTACTTATATACACATATATGTACTATTTCTTCTTATTCCTTTTGAAGTAGAAGCCATAATCAATCACTTAAGGCTAAACAAGAATATATTACCATATTTATCAAATTGCTCAAGTACTCAAGAAAGGATGGCTCAAAAGAGTGGCAATGGTAAGGTGTTTTGGGCTTGTTTTTGTTTTGAAGGTTTCAAAATGAATGCCTCTATCATTTTCACAAATGACTGGTTCATCAAGCATTGATTAAAAACTAAAACAAGTTCTAGAGAGAAAAGAATCCAAGCAGACTCACACACTTAAACAAATTAAGGCCCACTAATCCTCATGACAAGGTAAACATCTCAATTAATCAATCTCAAGGTTTAAAAACTCACAGTGCTATAGTTAAAACACACCCTCGTTTACTACACGCTTGAAAACTTTAAAGATGCAGTTAGTTAAATATCAATTTTATTTAAGACATAGGTGGTTTTTGGAAGCACAAGTGAATAATCAAAATTATACTTGTATGAAATTTTTCAGGAGTAATCAAAGTCTAAAATGGTAGGATTTTGAAGTAAGGGCCTATGAAATTGCTATAGCAAACTTTTATTATTTAAATTGATCTTTTTTTAATAAAAGAATGACCCATCATTGCGGCAAACATATGACATTGCCATGGTGAAGTACACCTGAGAGGGTGACTCTGAAGTCAGGCATAACTTCATCGTGATGAAACCATAAGATGGCTACAGTGAACTATGGTCGAGAAGGAAAAATAAGAGATTTTCAAAAATTCATCATGGTGAAACCATAAGTTGGCCACAGCGAAGGTGGTCAGAGAGCAATTTTTGCTGAGAAATTTCATATCTTCCCAGATGTTAAATGCAAAATTTTCTACATTTTAAGGGTATAGCAAGATGAATTTCCAAAAATGACATAAATCACTTAAACATAACATTGTCCTCAATAAAAAGAATGAAAGCATAATGGAGAAAATCTTGTAGTAAACTAGCAAAAATAGGGAAGTCCAAGAGCCATGCATTTCAACACAAACATAACATCAAAGTACTTGAAAGTAGTAGGCAAATATGAGCACTTGTAAAAGTGTCCATCCAAATGATAGACAACCAACAAAAAGAAAACTAAAGAAAAAGAAAGAAAGAAAACTAAAGAAAACTAAAGCTGCATGGCTTCGTCCTCCTTATCTCTGCCCTCATCTGGTTCTAGACGTCCCTGTCCTATGTAGTACATCATCCTCCTCAGGAGTTAGCTGGCAATGCAAGTGCTCTACAATTAAGGCGTCCATCCTATGCCTGTACCTCCTGTCATGTTCAAGCTACTGAAGAACAATGAGGTGAAACTGTTGGAAATCTGTAGAGAGGGACTCCAAATTGACTTGTTCAGGAGTAGATGATTGAGCATGTACCTGCTGTTCAGTAATATCAGGGATAGTATGGGGTAGTTGGGGAATGGTAGGTGGTTTTAGGCGTTTGTATTTGAAAGGACCAGAGGTCTCGAAATAGGGGTGTCAGGCTACTGGGGAACACCAGCCTTGATAAAAAGCGTAGAGATGAGGTGTGGAAAGATAATGGCATTTGAAAGTTTGGGGGTATGGATGGCATCATAAAGGGCTGAATAGATGAGGTTGACAATATCAAACTCAAGGCCCTTCATGAGGAGATAAATGCATAGGGCCTGTTTCTTGGGGATCTCTTGGAGGTGGCAAGTGGGGAAGATATTGCTACAAACAAGGTGGAGAAATGGTTTGGTCTCCATTGTTAGATCATTTCGCTTGAGGTACATCTCAAAACCTCGAGGTTGAAACAAAGAGGTACTCGATTTGCACAGGGTTTGGAGGATCTACTCTAAGGGGTAGGCATTCATGAGGTATCTAAAATATTTGGTCCCATAGGAGGGTAGGCCCAAGTGTTTCCTAATAAGGGATTGAGTTATGGCATAGCATTGGGCTACCTCATGAAATTCAATGTAGAGGGCTTTGTGGAACCTATCATAAGTGTAGAAATGATGGAGGAACATGAAGTTGCCACCCTTATGAGGGGCAACCAAGCTAGTCAAGCCCAAGGCCTTAATCTGGAGAATGAAAGGGTCGTCCATTAGCTTAGGAGAAAACTCAAGCTCTTTGTGTAGGGGTCGTTTATCAATTTTCTCAAAGAGCTCATCATAAATGGGTTCATCCTCAATATGGGGGGAATGAGGGCCTGAAGGCTTTTTGGTTTTAGGCATTATGGACTGGGTAAGGGTAGCACAAACCAGAGAAAAAAAAGACAAGAAAGAAAGAACATCAATAATAAAAAACCTAAACTCAAATGAAATAGAAATTCAAAAGCAAAAACTAATAATCCTAAGAACAAAAGAGGAAAAAGGAGTAGACGAGTTACCAACCAATGGTAGTGGCGAACCTTGGAGTGGAGCGAATGGGTTGGAGTGTAACATCTCTCTTTACTAGCTTCATTATCCATCAAAGACCTTAATGGGACCCTTGAGTCTATTATGTGAGATAGAATAAGTTATCTTGATGAATTTTAAAATACCCACTTGAGTTACTATTGTTTTGAAAGCTTGAAATTTTGGCCCAACTTTGAAGATTCACAACTAATTCTAGAAAAATTTAAACCAAGTGGTTTAGGTCTCTAATTAAATATTTCCCAACCCCTTATAAGGGAAAAATACTCCTTGGACCAAAGTAATACCCAAACAAAGTTGAAAAGGATTAGAAAAATCACTGTTCACTTGGCCCAAACTAAGGGGTTTTGCTGCGGCAAACTTTGGATTTCACCGCGGTGAACTTTTTCGACTTAAATGGGATTTGTTCTCTACCTAGGTTCACTGCAGCGATCTTTTGAGTTCATTGCAATGAACTCCTCCAAACTTGCCTTTCTGACCACCTTCGCCAGGGCAAACTCTGGACTTTGTCGGGGTAAACTTTTGCTATCAAATTTTCTGCTGAACTTGTGAAATGCATAACTTTTTACAAATAACTCCAAATTAAGCAATCTAGGAATCTATAGAAAGCTTGTGAAAATATATATTTGAATACAAAATTTCATGGCAATTGGATTCCATTTACCCAAATTATCCTATTTTGACCCAATTAAGGGCTTTGGAGTTTAATTTTACATTTATCCCAAAATTTGCACAAAAGCCACATTAGTACACAATAAAATGGCATATACAACATGTGCAAATTCATTGTCTTCAAGGGAAGCCATCCACGTACTCTAGTACCTCCTTGCCCTTATCTCTTGAGATTGTGCCTATGGTTTATCATTGTAAATAATGAAATTTCAAAGAAATCCCAGTAGCAATTATCTCTAACTAACACATCAACATGCATGATTATTAAATGTCAACAAACATGCCATGAAACTGGTAACAAAACCTTATTCATGCTATCATAGTTGCACTAGGCCAAGGTAATCATTGCATAGCTACAATCATGCATACTTACAAGCAAGGGTTGACATGTCGTATGGCTACAACCATACCTCATACTTGGCAATTAACACATACAAAAATCAAATGCAATGTAAATGTAAAAGTTAGAGTTTATGCTACCTTGAAGCTTTAACTTTCCAATGTGAACTTGAAGTGGCTTCCACTTGAACTTGGTGACTTGTTCTTGGCAACTTACACTTCTACACATGTCATAGTGTGCTAAACATCAATACTAGGCCATTTCTAATTCCTAATAGCACTTTGACCACTTATAAAACTCTTTCTTAGCAACTTATCTTCCAACTTTGCCCTTTGTGATTCCAATGCTTCCAAAAATGTGTTCTTACTTCTACCTTACACAATTTTTGATTTTAAATCTAATGGAAGCATCAAAATACACAAAATCACCCTCCTTCACTCCATTATCACAGCTGGACGATATGCACAGAAAAAATGGAGGAAATGAGATTTTGCAACATTTCTTTGGATACACAAGCATAATCTCATTCCTAGACCAATTCCTTACCATCATATAACATCAAAACATTCATTTCCATGCACCATCAATTTCTTCCAGCAGCCATAGGTGAGGAACAAACTCAAATCAACTCATGGTAGCTATCAACATGTTGCAAATCATGCCTAGAGTTGATTTATGGAACCTACTACTTCCAATTCTTTCTCCTTCTCATTTTCTCTCTCAAGCCCTCTTTCAAGTCTTCCCTTGGAACTCTTTAACCAACCACTTAGAGAGAAAAATAATTCACTAGAAAGGAAGAATAGAGCTCATGAACATATTTCTATGGAAGCATCAAGCCAAAAACAACATTTTACCTTGATTTGACCTTAATTTTCCTTCTCTTCTTCCTCCTCTCCTTGTTCTTCACCTTCTCTTTCTATTTTTCTAGAGCTGCATGAAATTGTGCAGAAAAGCTGAGGTCTTGGGGCTTTTACAATCTACACATGTTATTTTTAATGGGTTGTAGGGCCCACTTATACTGCCAGAGCAATTTTACATTGATAAAATATCATGTCTAGCTGAATATCTCTCATTACTTTATCATATTTGTATAAGAAGATAACAAGTGGCTTCATCTCATCCCCACAATCCACTTTTCCAAAAATCATATTACTTTATCTGATTTCCGTCCATCGGAAATTCTTTAAGGGAATTTTCTGATCAGTAAGGCCATCTTAGACCCTTAAAAATTCCCATAATTCATAAGCTTATTAGGGTATTTTTCTTTATTCAAAAATCATTCCGAAATTCCCTTAATTAAGTTTCTTTCAAAAACCCTGATTAGGAGATTTTCGGCTTTTCTTACTACCATTTTAGCAAACTATTTTTTACTATTTGCTGGAAAATTTTTTATAAATTAGGGCACTCCAAAGACTATTTTTAGCCACTTTAACTTTATATTTATAAGGCCTCTAAACAATTTAAATAATAATATTTGGCTAAAAATTCATTAAATAGCCAAAATATTAATTTCGGTAAAAATTTCCTGAGAAGGGCATTTTTGTCCAATTAACCTTAACTGAGCTTCAACTACTAATCAATGACGTTTTCTATATCTTCTTGTGCCAGGGGTCATTTTTTAGTATTTTGATCAAAATTACCAAAATGCCCTTACGTTTCTTTTGCTTGCAAGATGGCACCTTGTTAGGATCGGATTTGACCAAGAGGGGGGGTGAATTGGTCTTAATAAATTTTTCAAACAAGAGACGTAAAACAGAGTATGAAAGAAATCAACACAGAGATTTATCCTGGTTCGGTCCACTTGACCTACGTCCAGTCCTCAGATTCCTCTGAGCTTTTCTCAATCCACTAATCTTAAAAAGATTACAACCAAACACAAGAAGGACTCTCCCCCTTCTTAACTCAATCTAGACCTCAGACACTTTCGTTCGTGTCTAACTCAACACAAGGTACTCCGACCTTGAACAACTCTCACAAAGTAAATA
>QFDD01012567.1:0-10396 GCA_006871305.1 Vachellia collinsii
GAGAATCTAGGAGTAGTGATAGCTGGATCTTCGGATTCCAACCATTTGGTTCGACGTTTGGGGGAAGTTGGTGACATATCTGAGCTCTAGGTATGGCTCCACGTGTTCCCTAGGCATATGATCTTTAGACCTCTCGGTGGATCATGTCTTTAGCTGGGCTTACGGACTAGGCCTTAGACTGGACTGGTCCAAGCCATTTTTTTGGACATACAATGATTCCCCACTCTTTCTATCTATGGCAAATAGACGGGAAGAGTATGGAGCAAGCTGTTGCTTCACTTGTGACTGGTGAGGGTGACGGTTGCCTTTCCACTCGTGATGTGTCGTAATCTGGAGCATTGGTAGCCCCTTGAATTTGATGTCTGAGCTTGAATCTGTCAACAGGCGCATACCTCGAGGGCATAATGATGGTACGCATAGCGGGAAGTCATCTTTTCCAACAAGTTCTACCCTTCTAATTTCTCATCACTCGTCAACTAGTTCCTCACTCTTTTTTTCCTTCAGCCTTCTTGCATCCTCTGTTCACGTTCGTTTTCTTCGAACGATCTCGCTGCTCGTTGTCTTACATCGTTTAGGTAATTTCGAGTGATTCTGCTTTCTGACTTTTAGGTAGTGTCCGTGTTGTTCCCATGGTCTCGCGTCTTGTAAGCTTCGTTTTTGTCTGTCGAATCCCAGTTTAGGGCTTGTCTTGAGTCTTTCGTGTTCGTATCTTTTTCTTTGGTAAGTATGTTCAATACCCCTACTGATTCTAACGCGTTTATGAAGAGCGTCTCATAGGAATCAAGAATTTACTTCATATCCTACATTTAGAGCCCATGATCTCTTACAAGTCATTGGAAGCCCAATGACACGTTCAAGAAGAAAAATAATGAAAGAGACTTTATAAGTGTTGATAAGAGACATATTTGAGATGAAGGTTCAAACAAACAATGTAAAGAAAAACTCAATAATTCTATCCATTTTGAGAAAAGTACGAGGGTTTCCAAATGATTGAATAGCTTTACAATGGCATTACTATAAGCCTATTCAAGGCCTAAGTTGTTGAATTTTTTGTTTGGTTTGTTTATTTGATGTATTTCTTTGGGTTGAACACTTAAATAAGTGTTTAAACCCATTTTAGGACGAATTTTAGGTTATTTTTCTTACTTTATTTGTTTTATTTAATAATTAGGAGTATTTTAGGAAGTTTCGAAGATTGTCATCCATAATTTGATTTATCTCATAGTATCTACCATATCTTTTTAGACTTTTAGATGAAACATTTATTTAACCCATAGGTTATAAATACCTATCTTGTGTAAGCTATTTTCATAATAGAATTAATAAAGAGAATTGTTTAATTTCTTACGAGCAAGCATTATTTGTTCTTTGGTGTTCTTCATTGAACACCTTGTGGCTTATGGAGTTATAGGTGTTTTGCATTGAATACCTTTTGGTGTTTTTATATGATATAAATTTTGTGGAAATTTCTAGGGATATTCTTAATTCTTGTGTGCCTCCGTATCATTTGGCATCAGAGTCTGGTTATATCTTTCCTTTCCATTTAACATTATCTTTCGTTTCCATTCCATTGTATCTCTCATTCCATTCTATCTTACTTTTATCAATCCTTCCATATTCTACATGTTGTAATTTTGGGTCTGAATCCGCCCTTGATGAACCAACCAATTAATTTGGAAATTTGAATAATTTCTGATTAATGGATTAATTAAGTGTTTAATTAATCAGATAAAAGATGGGTTGCTAACTCAGCTGTGAGTTAGATAATTATCTAGAAGATGTTTAAATATATAAATTAAATAGTGACATTTAATTTATATCATTTAAATAATCTACCATCAGTTACAAAATGAATATAAACATATTTATTTATATTCTTAATTGATTTAGTCAAATGAGAGGTTGAGGGAATCTCTCAACTGATGGTGGTAGTGGATATTTTGAGTTCCCAAAATGTCCTTAGCCCACTCCTATAAATAGGAGCTCAACCCATCAGTTTAATACACCCCAGTCGTTGAGTTTTCCGACTACTCCATTCTCTCTATATATTCCTTCTTGTGTGGTGCTCTGCTGTGCCACCCTCCATTTGGACTCTAGATTTTTTAGTGGTCCGAACTAGTTTAAATTTTTGGGTGTCAGTGTTGGAGAATCAACTCACGGAGCTTCGGAGGTTTGATTCGGATCCAAACGTGGATCCATTTGGTATGTTTTTTTGCCATCTGAATATTTGTTTTAATTATTTTACATTGGTATCAGAGCCGCGCTGATCCTGAGGCTGTGTTTACATGTTTTATGAAAAGCATGATTATTCAGCTGCGTATATATATGATTTAATGAGCATGCTGTGAGTTTAAATAATTAGTCATATGTTGTGGCTCTTGGGATTTTTCATATAGCATTGATTGGTTTAAATTTAAGTTTTTAAACATGTTTATATATAAGCATGAGTAATAAAGATCCCTAAAAGGGCGAAAGGGTTCGTCCAAGTCGTGAAAACAGCGACCGAAAAGTTCAAATTTGGGTCTCTGAAAATAAGAGCTTTTGCACAATCCAAGGGTATGTATGTGTAGTGCTTGAAGAGATGATTCCAACGACACCGAAAACGTGTCAAAAGGAGACCCAACGAAGGAGATATTGAGGAAAGAAGTTAACGGGTCGCGACGGACCCGTCGAAGCTCCAACCGGGTCAAATTGACCCAGCTGGAGGTTGAAGATAGCCTGAATGACATCATTTTGGTCAAAACCAAAACGACGTCGTCTGCCACATTGAGGAGCTGCATTTCATTTAATGAAACGCAGCGTTTTGGGCTTTGGGCCCGAACCGGGTCAAAAGGAGCTGACCCGGTTAGCCCACAAAAAAAACAAAAAAACTAGAAGATGCCGTGTGGCGCGTGTAGCAAGTGGGAGCCTCCATATGACACGTGTCACAAGCTGTGCAATAGTGGACGGCACGTGGAGAATGTTCAGCTGGCGCGTGACGCTGGTGGCTTCCATTAAGGTGGCGCGTGTATGTCACGCGCCTTACAAGAGAGTGGGCTTCTCTAGATTTTCCTATTTTTCCAGAATTTTTCCGATCCAGCCGCGTTCTAGGTGCGTGGGAGCGCGTGAGTCTTCCGATTGAGGTAAGATTTGCCCTTAAAATTTTCTAAATTCAAGAGCTTTGATTTGATATATAATTGGCCTATTTTAGAAGCATTTTTAAATATGTTTCTGAGTCTAAAATTGTTATGCATAAGGAAACACATATAATTGGACTTAAATGTCTCTTTGGTTGTGTTGATAACTTGGTATAACACTAAAGCTATTGAGAATTTTTTACTTAGAAAACATTGTGTTAATATTTCATTGAAAGATTCTCTGTTCAGAAGTGGCTGAACACATAACGATGTACACATTTGGCCCTGTTGCAGCAATTAGACTTATTTAGTGATAATAAGAATTCACAAGCCTTCAACCATAATGATGAGATTGTGGATGAAGTAGTGACTTGTGAATTAACCTCTTCATAATCACTAACACGTGATATAATTAAAGGAGATGTGTGAATCACATTAATTGCATAGAGGTGTGAAGCTCCAGATAAATGGACGTTGGCTTTTTAACAAGTTAATGAGGAGATGAGATATGCTTAAAGTCCATGACAAAGAGTTGTATTGGTTCAAATAGCCAATGGGTTTTGAGAGTGGCTCAAACCCAAACTTGAAATAACAATGAATACTTTTTTTAGCAAAATTTTGAGTAGAATTCTTTTGATAAGAATATAATTCTCTTTATTTGCGAACATTTATGCAGTTATTTGTTTAACAAATGTTGAATTATTGATTAAGTTTTATAACTGCTTTGCTTGAGTGGGAGCTTCAAGAATGTGTATTCTAGAAGCCTAAAGGTGATGTGTTCAAGTTTGGTTACAGTTAAAAGGGTGGTAAACTAACTAGCATGAATGGGATAGGAGCCAACCTAGTTGTCTCCTGAACACAAAACTAGTGAATAAATCATCCAATTGACTTTAATCTCATTTGAACAAGTATAAATTGTATACCCATCAAAAATGCATAATTGTCTGTGACTGAATTATGTCAATCCAGTTCATTTTGAATGAGTTTAAGAAACGAACTCAAGAAGAGATTAATACGGAATTGGATGCCGTGAAATTTATTACATCCTGAAGGGATAAGATGTCATGAACGTTCTACCAACTAATCTTCAACATTTAGAGGTTGAAGAATGTCAAAGGTAATGTGAAACATTTGCTACCTAAAGTAAGAAAGAACAATGTCCTCAGAATGTCATGCTTAGTGTCATGTCTGTAACTATGCGTACCAATCTGAGTGATAATACTTAGGCTATAAGAATGGCCTTGATAGATAAATTTAATGGCATTCTTGCCATAAAGCTGCATGAACTCAATCCAATTTTGACACTCAAGTACTGAGACCTTGGACAACACTTGAGAATAGTGTCGATCAAGATTGGGAACATAAGATAGGCAAGCAATGTTCTTTCTAACGACAAGTGTATGTTGTAATAAGAACACTCTTAGTGAGTGGGAGTACTCGAAATTGAACCGCATTTACAATGAATACACTTGTGAGCTTTAGTAATGCGGTTCACCATATCAAGCTTGAGAATGAAAGGTTAAGGAAATGAGATCCATTAACCTAACGTGCTTAACTAAAGAGATAAGGGGAGTCATTCCCCAACCCTAAGTCTAATAAAGTATGAAGCATGTGAAGAAAACCTATACCTAATGAAGGTTGAGCATGGTTTCTGACAATAAAAATAACAATTTAATTAAGAATTGTCATATGCAAAGAAATGTACTAAACATTTTGGGCATTTCTCATTATGCCTGGGTGGCTAAAGATAATCCTTTTGTGGATTTTGGACTTAGTGCGAAAAAACCATATAAGACGTAATGGGGGTTTCGCTAAAATTATTGGTTACTATAAAAAAAATAATAATAAGTGGCTTCATAAAAGAAGCGGGGCAAGAGTACAAGTCAAGGGATTGGAACATATACACACTATGGACCATCCTAATATTGTACAATCTACTCTACGCTCTAGATAACCTATAAAGAAATGCGACAATGATCTCTTAAGTTGAAATATTGTGGGACTAATCTTTCAATATGTTTTTGTCTTAGATGATTCTTTGTCTTGGAATAATGATTCCAATTTTGCAAATACCCATATTGATCAAGAGAAATGATCATATTAACTAAATGAGCATTTATTGGGTAATGAGATAAAAAAAAGGGAAGACACCCTTGAGTAAGCCTGCAAAGACGACAAAGAAACATTTTGAAAAAGATAACTAGAACAAAATATCATGTGCAATAAGTATACTATGATACTTTGCAAAACCAGATGAGTAAGAGGGCATAACATGGGGTCCAGTATTGCCTTTACTAAGGGTTTCCTGTAATATGGCCACGATTATTTGTTCTTGTGATAATCTAGTCAAGAATGAGTTAAAATCAAGGCATTGAAATCTATCAAAGGCTAAAATACATTACAAAAGGGATTGTTATGTGACTAACAACCCCACATACTCCAAGACAAAAAATTTTCGAAAAGGAGAAACAAAATACTCCTTAGCATGATTAAGCAAGTGATGGCATAAGCGGTACTACCGACTTAGTGTTGTGACATGCACCAACCACTTATGCCTTTACGCTTAACTAAGTGCCCTCTAACTCAATCACATTTGCACCTTACAAGTCTTGGATATGCTTTAAATTGGACCAAGTGTCCAAAGACCATGAGGGTCATCAACTTATATCCATAACTATTCCATGAGTACAGGATAATAAGGGCTAAGATGAAAAAGATATATCTTGATAAGATATCCTAATCTTTAAAAGTGATATGTCTTCATTAGTGAAAATGATGACGGTTCAGTGACTAAGAAAAATCAGAGGATGCAAAGTTCATGGAAACCATATTTCTTGGTAGAAAAGCATTGATCACATAGATTCTCTTTATGAGAATGAAGGTGATGAGGAATTAATGAGTATTCCTCAGTCTACTGATCCGAGTGGGAGGGTTGAGAGCTATATTCACAAGAAGATACAAGAGGTAAAAGGTAAGAATTCAAAACAAAAAAAAAACACGAGAAGGAAGAAGATGCAAGATGAAGTCATCCCCCAAACATAGAAAGAGATTCCTGTGAAATCCATCTTGGAAAAGAAATAGAGTAAGGTTCTATTGATTAATGCTTTTATCATTAGAAGATGATGAAATTCTTGGAAGTGTTTGAGAAGCACTGGCATGTCTTGCTAAAGAAAATGGTAAAAAATGTCATGCAAAATGATATAAATTCTTTTCAAGACTAACCAAAACCAGCAAGTGGTTTATCTATCACCGATTGAAAGCATGTGAGTTCTCAAATGTAAAGGTTGATAGATCAATTGGTAAACCTGAAGCATGTTTTGTGGTTAAACGGATACACACAACAAGAGGTATTGTGTATTTTAACTTCGGAAATCTAATTTAGCCTAGAACAGCAAGCTTAGGCTTGAAGTTACATCAAACAGATGTAAAGACCAATTTCTTCATAAGAAAACTGGATGAAGAAGTCTATTGAGATCAATTTGAGAGCTTTAAAGTGAGAATCATCTAAGTAGTATTTTATGAGATTTCACTAAGTGATAAGTTCATCAACTTCGAGATGATTGAAGAACACCATTACATGCACTTCAACCAATCAAGGATAATCTATGTGATATTTTCTTTTTGGTTTGATGACATTTTGTTGGCTAAAATAAGTTGTGAGGTAGTTAATGCAATCAAGGATTTGTTCCTAGATGTTGAAATGGGTAGAGTAGTATATATCTTGAGAGCTCAGATAAATCAAGATCGCATAAGGAGATTAACGTCTTCGTTATATCAAAATCTTGGAGCATCTTGATGTAATGTACTATGAACCCATAGACACCCCTGAAGTCAAAAGACACAACCTAAGTGAGTATATGCGTCTTGTAAAAGGAATCAAACACAGCAAATGAAAGAATTCGATACTCAAGTGCAATGGTAGCTTAATTTTTCCATATCGTTGCATGCAAGACTAAATATGTGGTAGATGGTCGGACTTGAAAACCTTTTCCGGTCTAACCTGATGAGTATTGGGATGCTATGAAAAGGTTCATGGGATACCTTAGACAAACATGGAGTTTGAGTTAGATTATCCAGAATTAACTTATGCATGGAAGGGTACTCCAAATGCCAAGTGGGCTAAGGGCTAGACACGTGATCTTTAATCTCAGGAAAGGTGTTCCTGTTGAATAAAGGAAATAGACTTATGTGTCTTTATCTTCATAGAACCTGAACACATGCGGTGTTCTATACCAATCAAAAGGTCATGTGGCTCAAGAAGTTCCCAGAGTGATTAGGAACAAATGGTAGAAATGAGGGTTCAACCTTGAAATGCCAAAACAATCAAGCGGCAATTACCTATGCAAGGAGCCCTTATTGAAACAGCAAGAATGAATACATAAACAATTTGATATCTCTTTGTGAGAGACATGATTGCTAGAATGTTGACAACACAGTTCAACACCTTATTTGCTCACAAATTTTGGCAGATCCCCTTATAAAGCTCATAGATAAAGTTTCATTTCAGAAACAAGTTGAGAACTTGGGCTTATGTAAAATATCAAGGTCTTGAACTTCTTTTATCTAAGGAATAAAAGAAATGCATTCATATTATGCATGCATAAATGCATGTATATGTGTAAGGTATACAATGACGAGTATGTCGTACAGGTTAAGGTTGGCTCTCTCACATGAGCAACTGCCTTGCTATGTTCACATGGGACATAGAAGATAAGACATTAAGTGATCACTATAATATAGTCAAGAAGAATCACTTCATGAATGTCGCCTCAAATGAGCTTGAGATGAGATCTGCATATGGAATAGATCGAATCATGGACAAGCGTGATCCGTGAAACCTGTAGCCAGGCAAAGAACTCTACTGCAAAGATGTCATGATGAATTGTGAGTTGAAGAGTTTTAGTTAAGATACTATGCGTACCTAGAACTCAAGTCTGTATGGAGTTAATGAGATAAAATCAACATACGCTCTTACAAGTCAAGAGGAACGCCATAGCATGCAATTCATACTGCATGTGCTTATAAATAAATCTGCAGTAAGGGACGTAGATGGAAAATCCCTGTTCCATTATGGTGTGAGTCCCAGAAAGGAAATAAACCTTTCACAATGCCCTTAGGACTTTGACGACATTATGAAAGACTAACTTGGTGTCAGCTACTTTAGTAAACAGGGAAAAAAAAAAGAGTTCTGTAGGTTCATCATTACGAATGCGAAAAATCAAAATTGCCTAGAAAATTTTGCAGATTAATAAGATCACTTAGAATAAGTTAGACTTATAATGTAGCTAACAAAAACAAAACCTTTCACAATGCCTTTAGGACTTTGACGACATAATGAAGGACTAACTTGGTGATAGCTACTTTAGCTTGAACCTTATGGTCATGAATTATTCGACCTAATAGGTCTAATACTAGGAAAGCGACCAAGTCAACCCTGACTAATGACTAGTTGGAAGAAAGACTTACTCTAAAATACACAGTTGTGCTGGTGTCTATGATCGATCCCTTACTAGTTAGATGAGTAACTTGTAAGTGTGGATACTACGCACATTAGGAGGCAATCTGAGTTAATCGAGACTTAACTCGAGAGGGATTAGATATGCCATAAGCATTGTGTATGGGTAAATCTAGGGTATTCGAGGAAACATATATATATTACTTGCAGGTACATCCAGTGTGTCCTAGTGTGCTGATCCAGTATAAGGGACTTCTAGTACACAAGCACTCAAATTGAGGACGTCGTGCCTACGCGGTCATGGCAGACACCAAGTATGAAGCAAGAAAGATATAATGAGCACACGATGGTCAGTCCATCAAGTGCGAGTGGGAGATGTTGGAATTTTGGGTTTGAATTTGCCCTTGATGAACCAACCAATTAATTTGGAAATTTGAATAATTCTTGATTAATGGATTAATTAAGTGTTTAATTAATCAGATAAAAGATGGGTTGCTGACTCAGCTGTGAGTTAGATAATTATCTAGAAGATGTTTAAATATATAAATTAAATAGTGAAATTTAATTTATATCATTTAAATAATTTACCATCAGTTACAAAATGAATATAAACATATTTATTTATATTCTTAATTGACTTAGTCAAATGAGAGGTTGAGGGAATCTCTCAACTGATGGTGGTAGTGGATATTTTGAGTTCCCAAAATGTCCCTAGCCCACTCCTATAAGTAGGAGCTCAACCCATCAGTTTAATACACCCCAGTCGTTGAGTTTTCCGATTACTCCCTTCTCTCTATATATTCCTTCTTGTGTGGTGCTCTGCTGTGCCACCCCCGTTTGGACTCTAGATTTTCTAGTGATCCGAACTAGTTTAAATTTTTGGGCGTTGGGGTTGGAGAATCAACTCACGGAGCTTTGGAGGTTTGATTCGGATCCAAACATGGATCCATTCAGTATGTTTTTTTGCCATTTGAATATTTGTTTTAATTATCTTACACTACATTAGTTGTTTTTCTTACAATAAAAAAATATTCATTTTATCTCTTCTTGAGTTACAGTTCAGATTGAGGCAAAAAAACAACATGATACAAAGGGAAAAAGGGTTAGCAATGTAGAGGGAGAGAGCTATAAAAAAAGGGAAAGAAAAAGAGAAAGGAAAAAAAGGGCAACTGAAAGAAGGAAAAGGAGGAAGAAAGGAAAAAAAAAAGGTATCACAGAGAGAGAGGTGGAAAGAGAGAATTAAAAAAAGGGGAGAAAGAAAGAAAGAAAACAAGAGAGAACCACAAAAAAAAAAGAAGAAGAAGTTAAAAGGAGGTATAATCTGATAAAGGCAAAATTTGATAAACATTACTATTCTTATTTGATCTCTATATTCCTTTGATATAAAACCCCTATTTCAATCTTTTTTATATTTAATTTGCTCATCTTGTTTCTTGAAAATTTTAGATTTGTTTCATCTCCAATTCTATTTAAAATTTTTACAAGATTTTCATAATTATCTTACTTAGTGTCACTTATATTGTCTTAAATTGCCACAAAGAAATTTGGTTCCAAACACTTGTAAGCACAAGCTGAGTGGAAAAAGGTAAGAGATTTCATTAAGTTAAAAGCCAATTCTATGTGGAACATGAGTGTTATTTAAATTATTTTGAGTGAAACTCGTACGTAGAGTGGTGTGATCCTTATTAATACTTTCTTGTTCTTCTTCTTTCTTTGTTTTTTTTTTCACAAAACTAATGTTTCAGATTAAGGTTAAGTACAAAAGAGCTTACCACAAGTATTAAAGTTCAAAGAATTTATGACAACCATACATACAGAAATTTCC
>QFDD01012603.1:0-10913 GCA_006871305.1 Vachellia collinsii
ATTTATTAATGGAATTAATTAAATTATTAATAAGTTTTCTATGTGTATGTTAACTAAATTACTAAATTACTTGAGTTTTAGTCCAATATGACGAAGGCGATGTATGTCCAAAAAATGACATTGGGCCCAGCTAACCCCAAACAGTGTACGATGGCCCAATTGACAACGACGGCCCAGTCACCAGCATAGGTCCAGGACACGGCCCAGCAACTGTCCCTGCGACCAAGGTTTGCCAGGAGCCCTGCGCCTGCAACCCGCGTCAGCGACCGTCTATCCAGCGACACTAACGTTCGTCCTCGGTCCACGACTCCCTACAAGTCGGACCAGATCGTTGTGATCCACGGATTTGGCACCCACGCTGCCGAGATTCCCGGAGTAATGTTGCAACCGTTCAACAGCTAGCCGACGACGGTCAATCTATTTATTTTCATTAGTCTGTAACTAAGAGATATAGAGAAAAAAATCTTGACTCTCTCTCTCATTGCTTCCACTGTGTTTCTGAGTACTCTGTATACCTGATTCCATATTCAATACACGACTATGGGCTAAGCCATTGATACCCTCTTTTTACTTTGCTTCATCCCTAAGTTTGGATCCGCGCTGCACTTCCCTGCTACATACTGTTGGTTCTTCAGATCCCCCTTTAGCCTCTGTTCTACCAAAAATCTGCACAAACATTTTGGCATCGACTGTGGGGAGCCAACAGTATCTCTATTATCTGTAGTGTGGTATATGATATCAGGGATCACTAACCCTCTGTCTTATTTTAATTTTTTACTACTGCTCCTAACCATGACAGGAAAGACACCCTCTCCTGCGAATCACCCTGCGCAACCCGTTGGTCCAACCTTGGCTGAATTGGCTGAGATGGTGAAAAAGCAGTCAACCCAAATCGAGGACCAGGCGTGGAAGGTCATCGTGCAGGAGGAGAGACATGCAAAGCAACAGGAGTTACTGCAGCACTTAGAAGGCGAGAACGCTGCCTTAAGGGAGCAAGTCGCTACCTTCACCGCATGCCACCCTCTGCCGCATAGCACGTAGACGACCGACGGCGACAGACGTCGAGGAATGCCCCTCGGCTCCACCTCGATGAACTCCCTCAATACAGGTAATGGCATCTCAACGATGCGAACCTCTGACTCACTTCTTGGTCTGGGTTCTCATGCAGGCCACGACAACCCCTCTGGGGGATTGAGGCATAACAGCACGACTGGGGGACGAAACCTGGAGAGTTTGTTCGATGCAACTATGCAACCAGTGGAGGGTACCAGAGATGGGCTCGACGACCCACCAGTCGCCGATGCCGGAAACCTTGTTACGGCGCCCCCGGTATGGCTGAAGAAACTGCAGGAACTGGAGGCTCTCGTGGAACGAATTCCTGGAGTCCCGATACCAATAAGAAAGAGTCAACCTGGGAGCTTCGCAGACTCACCCTTCGCAGATGAGATTGCCCTGATCGATATGCCAAAGAAGTTCACGCTCCCTCATATCCGTCTCTACGATGGGACGACAGACCCAGATGAGCACATGGCTCACTACAGGCAGCGCATGCACACTGTCACCATTCCAAAGGAGTTAAGAGAAGCGTGCATGTGCAAGGGCTTCGGATCAAGTCTTGCTGGGCCCGCGATGGAATGGTTCACTTCATTGCCTTCCGAATCTGTCACTTGCTTCGCTGACCTTAATGACGCGTTTGTCCAGCAGTTCTCCAGCAGCCGCAAGCTGCAGAAGCAGCCCAATGATCTGTACAAGATCATTCAACGTCGGGGGGAAACACTCCGAGATTATTTGGGGCGCTTCAACCGAGAGAAGGTCCACATCACCTATTGCGACACGACGACAGTGATCTCAACTTTCAAGAAGGGTCTGCTTTCAGACTCTGACCTGTACAAGGAGCTCACCAAGTACACCTGCAACACGATGGAAGATGTCCTAGCCCGGGCATGGGCCCAGATCAAATGGGAAGAGGACGAGGTTAATGACAGACGCCACCACGATAGACAGGAGGAGCCAAGCGACAGACGTAGCCGAAACCCGCGACGATCGAGTAAGGGATGGAGGGCAAAGAGGTACCCTAGCAACACCTCTGAAAGACGGAGCTCAGACAAATAGGCGGTGTCAAGCGACAAAGCGCGACCCCCCAAACTCGAAGAACACAACTTCGCAGTGTCCCCTGCAGAGCTCGTGCAAGCCCTCTCAGGCATGGGGAATAATGTCAAGTGGCCCCCAAGATCAAAAAACCAGCTGATCAGCGCGACAAGACCAAGTGGTGTGACTTTGATGGCGACCACGGACACCGAACTGCCGACTGCATAGCCCTGCGATTCGAAGTAGTAGAACAGCTTAAGAGGGGGCGCCTAACCCACCTCCTGCAAAAGAACGGTCGTGAGAGAAAGGATCCCGCTGCTGCCCAGCCAGCTCCCGAGGAGCCCCCATTAATGCTCGAACCGTCGACACTATCACCGGAGGTTCCGAAATAAGCGGATACACCTACTCCGCAGCTAAAAGACACGCGCGAGCTTTGGCCAGCGTCCAGACGGTTGGCCCGACAAACGCTCCTGCCAACGATGAACCAATCACTTTCTCGAGGGAAGATATTTCACGGGTAGTACACCCTCACGATGACGCCTTGGTCATCTTGTTGTACCTTGGGAACTTCGACATTAAGGGCGTGCTGGTAGACCCGGGGAGCTCCGCTAATATCATATACATGCACGCAGTCAAGGAGATGGGAGTGGAATCGCAGATCATCAAGGCCCCTTCTGTCCTGGTCTTCGGCAACGGAGTCCCCGACAAGACGACGGGGGAGGTCACCTTGCTCACTTTTGAGCTGGCTTGAACCTCCCGGTCAAGTATCAGGTTATGGACTGCCCCTCGGCATACATTGCCCTCTTGGGGCGACCATGGATTCATCAGATGAGGGCGGTCCCGTCGACACTCCACCAAGTTATAAAATTCCATACACCTTGCGGGATACGACACATTGAAGGGGACCAGAAAACTTCTCGAGAATGCTACCAGGCCTCCCTGAATACCCCTAAGAGTCCTGCTGCATAGCAACCACAGTAGCCGCTGGTTGTGGACGATAAAAACTCGCCCACAGAGGAGGAATTGGAAACAGTCGCCCTGGACAATGAGAGTCCCGAACGTACTATTTAACTGGGGACGGGCTTGTCCGTGGCCCTACAAGGTTGAACGTCGATCCCAACCATAAACTCGTCAAGCAGAAACGACGGAGGTTCGCTCCCAAAAGGAATAGAATTATTAACGAGGAGATCCAGAAATTCCTCGACATAGGATCCGTCCGTGAAGTTCAGTGACCAACGTCTTCGTGGTACCAAAAAAAGAATGGTAAACATCGGGTATGCACTGACTTCACTGACCTGAACAAGGCATGCCCGAAAGATCCTTTTCCCCTTCAGCACATTGATTCTCTAGTCGACACCACCTCAGGCCATGAGCTTCTGACCTTCATGGATGCTTTTTCTGGTTACAATCAAATTTTGATGCATCCAGAAGATTAGGAGAAGACGGCCTTCATAATGGAGCGTGGCGTCTATTGTTATAAGGTAATGCCCTTTGGTCTGAAGAATGCAGGTGCCACGTACCAACGACTGGTCAACAACATGTTCGCAGACCACTTGGGCAAGACGATGGAGGTCTACATCGACGACATGCTCGTCAAGTCCCTTCAAGCCGATGACCATGTGACACACCTTGATCAGGCCTTCACCCTGCTCCGGCGATACAATATGAAGCTTAACCCAGACAAATGTTCCTTTGGCGTTGCCTCTAGGAGATTTCTGGGATACCTGGTCTCGCAGCGGGGAATCAAGGCACACCCGACACAGATCGCCGCAGTCTTAGACATCCCCTCACTGACTAGCGTCAAAGACGTTCAGCAATTGACGGGGCGTATAGCGGCCCTCAACAGGTTCATCTCACAGTCGTCCGAGAAGTGCCACTTTTTCTTCGATGCTTTGAGAAAAAACAAAACCTTCGAATGGAGTGGAGAGTGCGAAACTTCCCTCCAAGGGCTGAAGCAGTACCTCACCATCCCTCCGCTGTTGAGCAAACCATCCCCTGGAGAAAATTTGTTCCTATACCTGTCGGCATCTCCTAAAGCTGTCAGCGCCGTCTTAGTGAGGGAAGACCAAGGGAAACAACGACCGGTGTATTACACGAGTAAGACTCTGTTGGACGCCGAAACGTGGTACTCACAACTCGAGAAGCTCGTTCTCTCCCTGGTATCCGCCTCCCGGAAGCTGAGGCCATACTTCCAGTGCCACCCCATCACGGTCATCTCGTCCTACCCTTTGAGGAGCATCCTCCACAAGCCGGACCTCTCCGGCAAGCTGGTCAAATGGTCGGTCGAGCTCAGCGAATTCGACATCAACTACCAGCAGCGGACGGCTGTTAAGTCGCAGGCTCTAGCAGACTTCATCGCGGACTTCACGCCTGACTTGCGACCGCTAGCAGACAAAGAGGCGTTGGACATTGATGGAGGCCCAGACCGAGGCAAATGGATCTTGCACGTCGATGAGGCCTCCAATGTCAAAGGGACAGGACTAGGGATTGTGCTCTCATCCCCGAGTGGACTAGTCCTGCAACAGTCAATTCATTGCGAGTTCAAAGCTACGAACAACGAGGCGGAGTATGAGGCCTTTATCGCAGGACTGCAGCTGGCTCGGGAGGTCGGGGCTACTAAGCTGGAAATCAGAAGTGATTCACAGTTGGTTGCGCGACAGATCGACGGCACATATCAGACCAGGGACGCAAGGATGCAGGCCTACCATGGCCTGGCCAGCGATCTGTTGTCCAACTTTGATGAGTTTCGAGTTACCCAGATCAACCGCGAAGAAAACCAAGAGGCGGACGCGCTAGCGGGCCTTGGATCGTTTGTCAGCACCAACAAAATAGAATCAGTCCCCATCATACACTTGCAATTCTTGGCCATCCAGCAGAAGGTTGACAGGTCCTACTCCAACAGCCTGACATAGGACTGGCGGAGCCCCCTACTCAAATATCTACAGGAACGATTAGTCCCCGACGACAGAAATGAAGCCTGACGAATCAAAGTACGTGCAGCTAGGTTTTGCGTCGTGGACAATCTCTTATACAAACGGTCGTATGCAGGGCCACTCCTCAGGTGCGTCGGCCCTCAAGAAGCTAAATTTATCCTCAGGGAGATACAGAATGCGGGGACCATTCCAGAGGATGAAGCCTTGCGAGGAAAGCACTCAGGTCTGGGTACTTCTGGCCGACATTGCAGAAGGACGCCCAGGACGCTGCCAAATGGTGCGACAAGTGTCAACGCTTCAGCAACTTCACCCATCAGCCCCTAGAGCTGCTCCATCCAACTGCGCTAGCTTGGCCCTTTATGAAGTGGGGGATGGACATTGTTGGAAAACTCCCTATGGCCCCTGGTAAGGTGGTCTTCATGTTGGTAGTGACCGACTACTTCACGAAGTGGGTGGAAGCGGAAGCCTACGCCTAGATACAAGAGTTGGAGGTCATCGAGTTCGTCTGGAAGAATATCATCTGCAGGTTTGGCCTCCCCAAAGAGATTGTCTGCGACAATGGGTCCCAATTCATTGGCAGGCGATTCCGTGACTTCTGCCACAACTGGGGCATAACCTTGCATTTCTCTACATCGAGGAATCCTCAGTCCAATGGGCAAGCCGAATCCAGCAATAAGATTCTGGTCGCTTCACTCAAGAAACGGATGGATAAAGCCAAAGGAAGGTGGGTTGAGGAACTCCCTTCTGTGCTGTGGGCCTACTGTACGACGTCTCGCACGGCGACAGGTGAAACTCCATTTTCCCTCGTCTACGGGTCTGAAGCTATGATCCCCGTTGAAGCTGGGCTCCCGTCACTCTGATATACCTGGACAGATCGCGAGTCCAATGACCAAGCTCTACGTGATCAGTTGGACTTCCTCGACGAGAGACGAGAGTAGGCGATGCATCAGCAGAAAGTGGCGCGGTACTACAACAAGAACGTACGCGCTAGGCAATTCAAGGTGGGTGACTGGGTGCTTAAAAATGTTTTCCAAAAAACGCAAAACCCACGCGACAGCAAATTGGGCCCGACCTATGAAGGCCCCTACCAGATAACAGGGATCGTAGGCTAAGGAGCTTACCAGTTGAATGAAAGACAGGGACAACTAGTCCCTAGGGGTTGGAATGCTATCCACTTGAAAAGGTACTACTTCTAACGCATGCTTTAAGTTTATTTACAACTTCTCGAACACATGCGTCTAACCTGTCAACTGAGTTACTCTGGAGTGATGACATACGTCCAATGACGCGACACCCATGAACACTGACACCCTGTGCTACAATGTCGGGGTCTCTACTGACTAGTCTGACCACACTGTTTCTAGTATACTTTGTTTGTCCTCTTTGAGTTAACCTTGCAGAGCAAAAGTATTGTGCACATCATGTGGTTGCCCCTGGCTTTGCCATAGACCCCAGCAAACGACAACCAACCTAACGGTCCAACGCACCTGCTCAGGACCATCAAGGCTAGACGCAGCCCATGTTCCTATGGACTCCATCCTCAGACAGAAGCTCTGTTCACAACAACAACCGGCTAGCCTTTTTCCTACTCCTGCCGACGACAAGGTCAGGTCTACATCACGTGGCCACCCACGACTCGGACGCCATCCTTCACCGGCTAACAGTGAGTCATCACGGCCCAACTTGACCCTGATCTTGACGCACTTGCAAGAACAAAGGCAACCTTACCTTACTCCTGTTTAAAGACGGGTGCTACTCCCACTCCTCGTTCACTCGCGCATGGGGACCTTTACTCCGCTTCAGTCATACAGGTCTATGCATGCAGGCCCTTCAATTAACCTCTGTAATTTGGGCTCCTACGCCGTCTATGTACTCTGGGATTAGACCATGGCGTCAATCCCCTTCTATGTAACTGGCTGAGACGCCACGATTGTACAAATTGGGTCCTTGACCCCATTCAATAAATCCTGAATTATTCAGTTAATTTTCTTAGGGCTTTCACGGCCGCACAAGTCGAGTTTACAACAGATCAATTAACTCTTGTCTCGACGATAGGACATAGGCTATTTGGTATCAGCGACGACCACCAGCCGACGTCTGGCTAAATAAACTTACGCCATTTACCATTGAACAAAGCTTAACTCTTGAGACAATCAAACTAGGCAATTACGACCTGCTGACAAAGGCAGAATAAAGCGAAGACACAACGTATGCGAATGAAATAGGCACGATGGCCTAGCATATACTTTGGCAAAAATTTTACGGGGCAACTATGGCCCCACAATATTCACGCTCGCTGCGGGCAACATGTTGTAAAAAATGGCCACATGCGGCCAGAAAAGTGTCCCACGCAAGGGATAAGAAACTTCAACGGCCCCGGCCGCGTCCGTGCCGCCCCCTGGTGCTGCTGCTGCTCCCTCGTTCGCCCCTCCTTGGGCCGATGACTCCCCTCAATGGCCAGCGTCCGCCACTCCTTTCTTAGGGCCCTCCGCGGACGATACCTCCCAACCATCGAAAGGGTCAGACTCAAAGGTGCGTCCACAGGTGGCTTCATACAGGCCGACGGTTTCACCGAAGTTCCACCGACCTGACATTCCCACCATGTGTTCCCAAAGAGCCTGCGTCCGACCGCGCATGTACGCCTCCGTCTCCACGGCACGGACGTCCTCCTTTAGAGCTGCGACCTCCATTTTGATAATGTCGCGGTCGAGCTTGACGCTAGTCAGCACCCGCTGAAGATCCGCGGCCTCGTCCTTGGCTAGTTGGGTCCTCTCGTCCGCGGCTGTAACGACGTCCCTTTGCTCGTACATCATGTCCCGGACGTGTTTCAGCTCTCTTTCCTTGGAGGTCACGGTCCGCTGGAGGAGGTCCCTTTCTCCTTCTGCCTTGGCCAAACGCTCGCCCATCTCGACAAGCTCTTGGCCGAGGACTGCGACGCTCAGCAAGCCCTGACACAAGGATCAATGCGCAAAGCAAGGTGAGTTAACAAGCCAACACAAGGGAAATGTTAAAGTAGTTTGAGACATAAACCACCTGCTACAGCCTGGCAAGGGTGTCCTCTATGGCCTGATCACGGCCCCCAGCCAGCATCGTCTGCCGGTCCGCATCAAAAGGCCGGAGCCGCACCACCGGGGCAGTACCAGACTCATCTGTGAGGTGGGGCAACTTGGAAGGACCTGCGATGTCTGAGGGCACTATTGTACCCTCGTCCTCGGTCCTCCTTCTCTTCTGGGGCCCACCTATTTCCTCCCTTCGGGGATCCAGGACGGCCTTGCCCTCGCGGGCGACCGTCCCAGCAGGAGAAGCACGAGGAGGAGTGACACGAGCCGGCAATGCGGGGGTTGAAGCCGACAAGTCTATAACACCTGTGGGGGAGGGGGCAGTGACACTAGCAGTGGCGACAGATGCCTTAGACCTCGTCTTCGCAGGGCGAAGATGGGCCTTGATTTCCCTGGAACTCAAGGCCGGAGTCAGCCTTCCTTTGGAAGGGGTGGCCTTGGTCTTCATGGCCATGCGCACTGTCATAGAAAGAATCCACATAGTCGTCAGATATTGACACGAATTGCTCCCAAAAATAATACCCGAAAGCAGCGAAAGCTTACCATGGGGGGAGTCGGCGAGTTTTAGGAGGAGGCGAAAATCTTTTTGTCCCTTGGTGACCCCCATGACGGCTCGGAGGCTTTCCTCATTGGCCCCCCTTAGCCGGTCTTTGCTGGGGGAGGCTGCAAGAACAACAAAACGCTCTCGTTAGTGCCTTACACAAGACAGAATATGAGGAACATGCGCGAACATTTACCTTCAAAATTCCAGGAGGAGCGGACGGGGGCACCGGTGGTGACGACCTGACGGGACTCCACAAAGACCCATCGTTCAGACCAACCCCTGTCATTGATCTAATCGCCGGTAATCAATGGAGATGACCCGGGACGTGGAGTCAGAGTGAAGAAACCGTCCTTTTTCTTGGCCAGGTAGTAGGTCACGAGGAGGTCAGCGACGTTGAACTCCAGATCCTCCCTCAGGCTAGCAAACACCTCCAGGGACATGACAATGCGCCAGACGTTGGGCATGAGTTATGCAGGGGCTACATCGGCATACCTGCATAAGTCCGCGATTAGAGAGGGTAGGAGCACACACACCCCATACCGAAAGACCTCCACGAACAGGCTCGTCCACCCCTGGATGGGCGTGCTCGCAGATTCTTCAGCACGGGGAGCCCTCGCCACGATTGAACTGAGGGAAGGGTAGTTGCTGCCTAGGCACTGGAATTCCACCTTCGAAAGGCAGGACTGAGTGGTGATAGGACGGACGGTGGCACTGCTCGCACGAGTGCAACGGACCAGGGTTTGAACCTCTTCCTCTTCACCCCCCGATTCCCGGTCAGGAGATGGCATTGGGGAACTTTCCTTCACAGAACTCGCTTGGAGTCAACAGGAGTACCAGACATAGCGAATGGCTGTAAAGGGAAGGTGAAAACAGCAAGAAAGGGCAAGAAAGATGAATGCAAGGACAAGAATTAAGATGATGGTGAAACAGAAGATAAACGAAGGCAAGGGACAACTTATGAAAGACGAAAGGTTGGGAACCGCGGGAACATCCTCTCGTCTGGGAAAACCACGCCCCATCATTACGCCCTAGGAAGTCGTACCGATTCAAATCCAGCCGCTAGATGCCCAACATCGTGAGTGGCTTAGATTATGCCACGTCTGCATGAAAAGCGAACCGACGCCAACACCTGCCCGAGGCCAAACGACATTGCACTTCATACTCTTCCTGTCCACGCGTCGCGGACAAGAAGAGTGGGGGATTATTGTATGCCTAAAAAATGACATTTGGCTCAGCCAACCCCAAACAGTGTACGACGCCCCAGTCACTAGCATAGGTCCAGGACACAGCCCAGCAACTGTCCCTGCGACCAAGGCTTTCTAGGAGCCCTGCGCCTGCGACCCGCATCAACGATCGTCTATCCAGCGACACTAACGTTCGTCCTCGGTCCACGACTCCATGCAAGTCGGACCAGATCGTTGTGATCCACGGATTTAGCACCCACGCTGCCGAGATTCCCGGAGCAACGTTGCAACCGTTCAACAGCTAACCGATGACGGTCAATCTATTTATTTTCATTAGTTTGTAACTAAGAGATATAGAGAAAAAAATCTTGACTCTCTCACTCTCATTGCTTCCACTGTGTTTCTGAGTACTCTGTATACCTGATTCCATATTCAATACACGACTACGGGCTAAGCCATTGATACCCTCTTTTTACTTTGCTTCATCCCTAAGTTTGGATCCGCGCTGCACTTCCCTGCTACATACTATTGGTTCTTCAGATCCCCCTTTAGCCTTTGTTCTACCAAAAATCTGCACAAACAGGCGACAAACAAATAACCATTTACAAAAATCCAAAATTAGAAATGAAGTACAATGAAGGGTACATTAATAAATAAAATTTAATTAAATATCTTTCAAAAATATCTTTAACGGAGTTATGCCTAAAGAAGTTCAATTAAAGGGTTAAAAGTTCAAACCATAGCCCAGATTGATGCATAAGGACAAATGGAGGGTAAATGCTGAAATAGAAGTTTTAATTTAGCAAGTCAAATCACTTTCTGCACAATCTAGTTATCTTGCTAATACATGACAAATATATCATCCATCTAATATGGTCGCTTCATAAAAAATAGATTTAAAAAGGAAAAAGAATTACCTTTCACTCTGTCTTCACTTTCTTAGTTGCTCTGTTCAGTTAATTTATTCTTCACTTTGCCAAGAAGTATTGAATTCTTTATTCCTTGGATTAACGATAGAAAATGCTTCTCCGACGAGATATATAATCTACAAAATAAATATATGAGTAGAATTTTATCTCACATTACATGAATATACTTTTATAAC
>QFDD01012608.1:0-10702 GCA_006871305.1 Vachellia collinsii
TGTAATGTGTTATATATAGAAAGGCAAATGGTGACAAGAGACTATATATATAAGGCCCAAAATATTTATTATGTTGAGATACAAGGAAATAACAAGAAAATATTAAGTCAATTTAGCTTAAATTTAGTAGAAGGGATTAGTACCTTATAAAGTGGTGAATTTAATGTTTGGATCATTATAAAAAGAAGTGTTCATTTTTAGTGTTTGACAGTGATTCAAACATTATTATCTCATATAGGAGGATATATATATTTAACAAGAGAACAAAAAAAGAAACTTCACTTGTTAGTGCTATAATTAGGATTTTCATGAATCCTGAGTGTAAGACTTTAAGTCATTATGTCTGATAACTTTAGAATCCATTTTAAAACTATTTTTTTTATTAATTGCACTTATTAAATGAGGTTATATCTCTGGGTAGTTTCCAATAAAAAAAATTAGATATAGATATTTTAGAAAAATTAACATGCATATTTTACAAATAAAAAACTTAATGAATCTTTTTAATGTCTATAAATTAATTATATAGATCCTATATATTTAGTATTGGAGAAAACAATGTCTTCCATTTAGGTTGAAGGCCATGTTCTAATGAGTTATTGTGTGTGTGTGTGTGTGTGAATCATATCCTTTCCTATTAAACCAGTTTTTTTCCACCTTTTCTCTCTCTGTTTTTGTATGTCTACCGTTTTCGGTGTATACCATATCCCTAAATATATGCAAATAGAGAATATAGAAAAGATGGGGATTCATTTGGATACGCATAAGAATAGACGTAAATGAGAGAAAAGAATACATGTTGGATTTAAGGATATGACATTTGCGAATTGAGAATACATTCATAAATACGTGTGTGTGTGTGTGTGTGTGTGTGTGTGTAATTGAGATTAACCTAGGGACCTTTAATTTCTCTTGTCCAAAATCGGCTTCGGAATATTCAGGAAATCACTTACACACAAATTGATTTGTTTTTTTTTTTTAATGTTGAATACTACAAAAGTACAAAAGGAATCCTTTTGTTACGTAACCATCCACCGCACAATTCATTTTCTGTGGTCGATATTTGGTTTTGTGCATGATGTAATTGATTGCATCCAAATATTTTATATTTATGAATTGATTGTATATGTATGTCATAACGAGTGTGGTGAAAATAACTAAATTTCAAAATCATGGTGTTTTTTTTTTCTTTGGATATACTCCCACCGTCTCATTATTATATTTGTATTTTCAGAGAAAAAAAATGTTTCCCTTCAATTGTCTTTTTAAAATTTCAAAGCAACATTTTTTTATGTTCAAAAGTTTAGGTAAATTGAATTTTGTATATTCATCAATTTAAAGTATTAGGGTTAATAATATAATTGTTGTTCTTTACAATTTGATAAAATTTTGTTTTAGTTATTGTAGTTTCAAATCATTACCTATTTTTTATAACACAAATCATTATTTGTTATCTCTATAATTTAATAAGGATTTAATTTGAATTTAAATAGAGGAACTAAAGGCAACACTTGTTAAAAATATAGGAAACATTGTTACGCTAGGACAAAACCTTTATAAAAAGTTAAAAACTATAAAGATCGCAACTAACTATTCAAAATGATAAGGAACAAAATTAAAATTTAATCAAAGACCGATAATAATATTAACTTCAAATATAATGATAGTGATTTTTGCCTTTGGCGGGCGCACACACACACTCACACCCACACACACACACACACACACACATTTTCTGAGATGAAATGAAGGCAGAATATGTGTGTACGCGCGCGAAGGAAAGCAAACAAATTTTTGGGGATTTATAATATAATTCACATATTCCATTTGGAACACGAAAGGTCGTCATTGTTTAAATGAAAACCAAGCATCTAAAGTTGATGATCGACGCGTCTGGGTTTCTTTAGGTGGCCATGGGAAAGTAACAAGTAGAAAAATGTTTGCGGCAATTAATTAACAAATTAAATACTCTCCCTTCACTTCTAAATGCAGAACCTAGTTTAGGAGGAGATTTTAGTATGAAATATAAAACTTTTTTCATTTTACATTTTATGAATATTTTAGAGAAATCATATTGTATATGTTATGATTAAATAATTTATTTATCTTTTATATTCTTCTTAAAATAGATAAATAAATCATATACTTAGAATTGGATGAAGTATATATCAAATTGTGTGTAAGAAAATAGGAAATACGGTATGTTTCGAGTATGAAAGAGAGGGAAAATATAAATACAAATGATAATTGTACAAACGAAATTTGAACATTAAATGCCTTAATTTATTTTCATGATTTCAGTTTGTCTTCTATTTTTTGAACAAAAAAAAAAGTTTGTCTTCTATTTCAATAAGAGTGTATATAACATAGATGGACAATAATATTTTACTCCAATGTTTTAAATAATTCAAGAAATTTAAACGGTTCTTATTATTTTGGAAAATAAGTACCACCGTCGATACTGCTAACTTTTGGCTTTAATTTGGAGTACATGGGTGAGTCATATGCCCTTACGAAGGCAGGAATTGGCAGACAAACCAAAACCATGTGCCCTAAAACCACCTTCTTTTGACACTATTTATTTATATTCGATTGAGAGACAAATAAGCCTTTTTAATCAAAATCAATATAATAAGCCCTTTTGACATTATGAATAAGTGATCTTTCCAAAAATCCTCTTATAAAAGGACAGGAATAAAAAGATATATAGAAAAATAGATAGAGAAAAGAGGAGATTATGAGAAAAGAAAGTCTCAATTGAACGTTACATTTTTTATTTTTCATTCTCCATCACCATATTCTTTCTTTCCTTTAAGGTATATAAAAAACTCTTAATTTTTTTAACTCATTACTCGGAATTTACTGGAGTGCATTAATAATAATGCAGAAGATTCAATATCTATTGGCGACTTGTAGATTCCATATGCTATATTTTGCTCATGTTGTCTTATTGCTATAAAAACAAAACTGCAAAGTAAGTATTGT
The DNA here is from genome assembly GCA_006871305.1 of Vachellia collinsii. NCBI lineage: Eukaryota > Viridiplantae > Streptophyta > Magnoliopsida > Fabales > Fabaceae > Vachellia > Vachellia collinsii. The sequence goes on from QFDD01012608.1 coordinate 2,986, forward strand.
GTGTGGTTATTGGGATGCAGACCATGTGTTGCTCACTCACTAGTGGCCATTTTTATATTAGTGGATGTTGAAAGCGAAGCATTAATGTTGTCTTCTCTGCCAAATATTTCGGAAGCATATAATAAATTGATAGTTTAATATTATATATACACAAGCATATATTATATTCCCTCACAGAGCTCCCTAGAGAGGAAAAAATGATTCCTTAGATCAGGATGATATGGCACTCCCAGAGTATGTAAATATTTCTCTACAGGATGTTATTGTACTCTATCAATAACTAAATATTTAGATAAAATATTGATCAATAGGCCATCCAATATACTTCTAACACTGATTACTATAATCTTCTAACACTGATTACTATAATCTCATTTGATAAGTTCATTGTATACATCATAGGATGTAATTGTACTCTATCAATAACTAAATATTTAGATAATTTATTGATCAATAGGCCATCCAATATATATTAACGTCGCCGATTATTCTCTTCGGTCTTCCTCAATCTCTCTTTAGAAAAATCCATAATACTTGACTAACCTTCTCTTCACCACATTTAAAAACCTTTTTTATACATGTCCAAATCATTTTAGATGATGTTATATCATTTTCTTTTTATGCATATCACCTCAACTCTTCCTCAAATACGTTTTATTATGAATTTTATCTTCTTTTTTCTATGTATCGCACATCTATATCAACATCTTAATATTAGTTACCCCTACTTATTCTCTTATTGTGCCTTTAAAGCACAATTTTTCGGTCCTATATAAGATGATTGTTTTGGGATGACCTATGCCTATTCATTAAAAACACTGATATATATAGCATGTAGGGAATTTTTCGTAACTTTTTTTAATTGCTGCCTCATTGTATTAATTATATATTTGTTCAATCTCTCTTAGTTTCAGTGATTCCTTCTTTATCTCCATAAGTAATGATGTCTTAAAAAATTATATTTTGTCTATATTTAATTAATTTTAACTAGTATTTTAATCTACATAACTATTTGGTTATTTGTAGGAGTAACTACTAATAACGATAACCACTGAAGACCAAAGGTGAGTAAGCAGCCAACTCTATATGTTTATATCAATTTGATTTTTAGAAGATAATAATTACTATTATTTTATGGCTTAGTTACGCATATAACTGGTCAATATTGGGCCAAGTTAAAACCTTCAATGGAATAAAGATTGGTCAAATTGGTAAAAAAATAAATTACAGGTTATAAAGTTATGAACTCAAATCCTGCTATTAATATGAGAACTTTATTGGTAATGATTTATAAATATTTCTTATAAGTGCCTTTTGAGCCTAGACATATATATCATGACTCTGATGAGCCAATGAGACTCTACTTATCTAAATTTTTATTATAAAAACAAGTGCAAGCCTTCATCGGAGTAATATTGTTGACGGATTTTAAATATAAATTTATATATGTGGAGTAAATGTATCAAATGATAGTTTATTTGAAAAAATACATCTGCCGCTGTTCTTAATTTGAGATATCTTTACGCTACAAATTAAGAGTTGTTCCCCCTAATCATGGGTTGAGGGTTCATATAAAGCAAGAAAAGAAACCCAAATTGAAAATGAACAAAAAAATAATCGAACAAATATCCGAAGCATGATGTGTGTTTGTTTGTGCATATGTTATGTTTGGATACATAATATAGAGATAAGAAAAATGATTAGTGGTTAGATTTTTCAGATTGTTCCAAAAGGAAAGCGATGAATATCAGAAATGGGAGATTTGTACTGAGATTGCGTTTGGTTGCACATGCAATGCTCATTAAATTAATTAACATAATTAAATGGACAACATTGGAGGGTGGTTGCAGAGAAGAAAACAAATTAGGGCCTTTCACTAAGGACGACAAGGATCAATCTACTGTACTCTTATAATTCATATATATGTTGACTTCGGATTGATTCTAAGATTCAAATCCACTATTCCTTGTGGTCTTCTCCTCAAATTCCACTGATCCATGCCCACATTTCTATTTCGCAAGCACACAAAATCTAATGAGGAAATTGTTACTTTAGAGATTCTTAGAATTGTACTCTTCTGGATTGCTAAGTTATTCATATTCTACTCAATGAAAATATTTTCAATATCCTATATTTATAGAATATAAAATCCACAATAAAGGATACTGGGAACATTTTTATTGAACAAAGTATGGATGACGTGGTACTTTTGAAACATGCAAGTATTTCTCGTTTGATTATTGCTCTTTCACTCTAAGTTTCAGTCATGTTTCATTGCATACATAATCTGAAACCTTAATTTTCCATGTCGTCTAAAATGATATATAATTCCAAATTTTGTATGGAGAAAATTAATTGGCAGACACAAAGGCCATCACCATTTTAATCCTACTCTGTCCTCGTCCCATGTGTCAATTCACTTGCTTCTCTAATTCAACTTTCTCAATCAACAACGTCAAATGTTGTGGAGCTGAATAGAGATTTATACTAATACAAACTCATTGTGTGTGTGTGTATTATATAATTCCATACGTTAGATTTTAGATATGTAGCTAACATCCATCGATAATAATGCGTTTTAATTATATTTAATCTAGTGGTGGTGGACTGGTTAGATTATATACTAATGCAGAGTGGGCGAACTATACTTAAATTTCACTTTGTTAAAAATGACTCCCAAGGAGATGCATCTTATTCACAAAGCTTTGATTTAAATTGATCGATTGCTCCAATACCCGATAAAAGGATTTAAAAAAAAAAACAATGAATACTAGATGACCCAAAGGTTATTAAATACAAAAATCACTACGTCTAATACTAAATAACTATGTTTGAATAACACTATAAAAAAAAAGTAAAATTAGTCACGGAATTACCGACGGAATTTTGGTTTGCCACGGAATGAATTATCGATAGTATTTGTTCCGTCGCTAAATTCACCGTCACAAATTGGTTACTGACAGAACTTTAATTCCATGGAAAATTTCTTTTTTTTAATAAATAATAATGCCACGTGTCACCTTTGCAAGCCGTCATCTTACAGCCAGGCCGTCACCACGTGTCACCTCTGCTAGCTGCCATGTGTTACCGCATGATAAATTCACAATTTTGCCTCCTTTAGGATTTGAACCCTCGACTACCTGTGCACGTGCATGATCCCTTGCCAATTAAGCTGCGACGACATTATGTATTCTAAACGCATATTTAAATATATATATATATAATATTCTACTGCATAATAAATTATTTACATTTATAACTATACACACACATATATAATATTATTAAAAACTAAAAATAAATTAAATGATAATTTTAATTTATGTGTTTATTATTTTATATATAATATATTATTAATTGGACAATAATATTTATAAATTTATATGATTATTAATTTCATAATTTTTATTATTTTAAAAAATATTGATTTTAATATAAAATTATTACAAATAAAATAAATATTATTTCTAATATTTTCATATTTAATATTCATTTTAATTAATATATTAATAATAAATAATAAGAAAATAAATAAGAAATTTAAATTATAAATTAATAATTAATTAATAAAAATTATAATTATAATAATTAAATAATAATAATTAAATTTGCCATACAATATTTTTCGGTGGCTAATTTTGCAACGAAAAACTGTCAGAATTTTTTTTGACAGAATTTCGAACAGAATTAACCATGGAGAAAATTCCACGACTAATTCTGTTGAAAATTTAATGTTTTTTTGTAGTGTAAATTGTTAATAAAAAGTTAAGTTTAATAACTTTATTGAATATCCTTTTTGGTCTTTCTCCATTTCTTTATTATTTGATTTACCCTTTTTACTTGTCCATTCCTTTCGTTGTACGTATCCTAATCATATCGAATGATTATTTCTACCATTTTCTATTTCATAGACATCATTCCAACTTTTTCAAATATATTTTAATTATGAATTTTATCTTTTTTTTTTTGTATGACCACATCTATCCAAACATCATCAATTCAAAATATTTTATTGACATTTAAATATTGTTTTAAGGAGATATATAATATTATTTTCGGTTTTAAATATAATATCTAATTTATAATATAAATTACAACCCAAACTAAATTTTATGGAGGTAGTCTAATATGGAAAAAACTAAAACCTTAGTTAGCAACAAGTTTGGACATGGTGGTAATTGTATACCGAAAAAATGGTATTGGGTTAGATAAACGTAAAGCCTGAAGCACAAGTCCATAAATAGTGGTAGGCCCAATTAGGGTCTAACTGGAAGAGACGTGTGTATAACACATGAAACCCTTTAAAACGGTATAACCGTCACACTTTAAAAATATAAGGATAGATAGGCTAGATCATAAAACATAACAACTGACATGTATATTTTAGAGGATAGATCATCTAATATAAATTAGTTCAATTAAGTGTTACATGGATACTGAATCAAAAAGTCTAACCACACACATTGAAAACCTTAGGGTAAACAGGTTAGATATGAAAATATAACAACTGACCAGGGAGTTGTGCACAATCTGAGGAGAGATCTTGAATCACAGAGTACGTTGCCCATCCCATCATTTGCTTATCAGTTTCGTAGCTAGCTTTCCTCCCATCCATGTGCTCCCACATTGTTCTGGTATAATAACCTCCTCTCCATTCTGTATATACATATACATACAGCTTCCACAATGCATAGAATCATCAAGAGCTTTAATTTTGCACTATAAATCCCTCAATGAAAGTGTCTCAAGCTTTTTTTTTTGTTTTTTTTTTCCGTTTTTCCTACCGGCCATTGTTGCTCTGTTTATTTCAAGCTCTGAAGCTTTGAGTTATGTGCCACCATTGTAGCATCTCACTTTTTCCTCTTTACTTTCATTAGAGACTCTTAGTGAACAATTTAAATACCTTTAAAATCATCAGATTGGCCAAACGAGTGAATTTGAAAATTTTGGACTGTATCACTATTCACTTTAAAAATTCTTAAATTTTAGCCAACTTTAAAAAATTATAATTAATTCTAGAAAAATTGAAATTGAGTAGTTTAAGTTTCTAAATAAAGCTCATGAAATTCTCTATAGGGAAAAATATCAATTTATCGAATTTCTTGCTTAATTAATATAGTTTATTTTGTTAAGTTGTACTGTTTATATGGTAATTTTTCATTTTTCTAAATTTTTCTCTTAACTTTGAGAAGCCATAACTTTTTGTAAAAATTTCCAATTTCAATAAATTTAGGCTCATTTTTAATCTTGCCATATGAACTATTTTTTCTGGAAAGTTTCAGATTAATTGGGCATTGTTTGTTATTTTTTTTTTCTGCAGCCTCAAGTTAAGGGGTTTGTCATGGGTGTTGGATCCATTATGTATATTTAATTTGTTTCCTTTTTGCCGTGACATACATAATTTCACTCAATACCATTTCTCAACAAACTCAGCACGGTTACACATGATTATCCCTATGTCAAAGTATGTAGAGATTTACTTTGCATTAATTTTGAAAAATCCATTTTGGTTATGCAGGTGGGATATCTTTTGAATCCATTGCTGATGGCATAGAGCGACAAGCTTGCTAAAAACATATTAGTTTAAATAATTACTTTGAATTAAATATATAAATAAATGCTCCATATAACTTATCTGGTTAACGGAATATGTGTTGTCCCATTAGTTAAGTATACTGAAAGGTTATTATTTTGAATTTTTCTGTATCTTAGTATCAGTGTTCTATTTTGACATTATTTTATACTATCAATTCGTATATACTATTAAGTAATTTAATTTAAACATGAATTTATCAACCAACAGTAAAGATAAAATTAATATCATCATCACCCAACCTCAATGCAAAAACCTTTTCATGGCAATTTCAAGAAAAAGGAGATAATAACTGAAATGCGTGTAAGATCACTCCACCAATTTCCCACTTCTGCGCAAGATGCTTTTTCGAGGTGTGGTTGGCTGATTTCTCAAATTTGAAAACAAACCAAGGATCCATTTGTTACTCGTCCTTAATGTAGGTAGCAATTTGTTCACTTCATCTTGGAGTGCTACTTTCAGAATACCTATAATTTGTAAATAAACTAGTGATGTGTATGGGTATAAAACAGATTTGATTTTTCTACCTTTTCTTTTAATGGGTTTGTTTTCTGCACTTATTTTTTTTTTAATTTAACAGTTTGAAGTGTAAAAATACCTGTGAATTTATTACCAACTTTAATTAAACACTACAAAAATTCTTTAGGTGCAGAATTAATTATAAATTATAAACATTAAAAAAATAGGATAAAAATGGAGAAAAATCTCCAATGAAAAATTAATTATAAAATAAAATAACTTTAACTGTATATATAAAAACTTAATTATATATATAAAAGTTTAGCGATATATAATATGAAAATTTATTTACACCGGCATGTTCTATTTTATAATTAATTAAAAAATTTTACCTAGTCCCTGGCGTCTAACTCAAAAAGTGGCACTTCTCTCGATGAACCAAACTCTCTTCATCTCCCCCATTTTCTTTTCAGATGTCGACAACGGCACCGGCATCAGCCTCCATGAACGACGGTGGCGAATCAAGCATAGTGAAGGTGAACTCCATCCTCCTCGTCTTCACTTATCTTGCCCCGAGATCTTCCTCATCTTCTTAGGCGAATCAAGCACACTGATCTTCTTCCTGGCGGTGAGGTCGAGGGCGTGGTGGAGAGCCGGGGAGGCTATGAGATCGAAGGCCTGAAAATCGAAGGGACAAGGAGATCGTGGTTGAGAGCAGAGGTGGCAGCAAGGTCGCGACGGAGAAGAATGTCTGACTCTCAAGATATTCGAAGAAGGCCCAACGTATGCGGGAGATGAAGGTTCTTCAGAACGACGGCATATTGGACGGCGGAGACTGTTGCAGCGATTTCTATCTGGAAAGTGCAAATGTGAACGGGCGACCAGGAAGCTTCTGCGTTCGTTTTTTTTTATTCAATTATTTTCCATGACTGGGTAGATAAACTCTCACTTGATCTAAAGATTTGATTTTGCATGTATTGTTGATGCTGAATTTGAAGCATGAGGAGGGAATGAGATCCACAGATTGGGAGGGAGAGGGTGGGTAGTTTTGTTGGTTTGAGGGTATTGTGGTACTTTCAATAGACGGAGGTTAAGCTATTTTAACGAAAATGTCACTCTGGGATTATGGATATTTTTACAACTGAAAAGGTTTACGGTGTTGGAGTAGATTCATGAGTATTTTTGCATGTTTACCCATACGTTAAAAAAATATGACTTTCGAAAGTAAGCCCAGATCACAATGGCACGTTGCAGTGAGGTCTAATCTTAGACAATAATGTAATATATCGTCAACTATTTTAATTTAATTAACCACTAACATAAATACACCCATTCTCCAAGGCTTCATATAATTTTGATCTCATATTTCATTACTCCCTCATCTTTACTATAAAACACTTTTTGAAAGTTATTTTTCTTTTTCTTTTTTTCAATATATGTCTATATTTAACTAGGGTGGTGAGAGATTATAGTAATTAACATATGATGTTGGAGTTTAGTGTGATTGATAAGAGTAATGTTGAAAATCATTTAAATTTTATTAAAATGATTTTAACACTATTTTATTGATACATGTAAATTAGTTAAAAGTGTTTTATAAGAAGGATTTGTGATCGAGTTTGCTTCTTCAATACAGTGCGATCCATTTCACCATCCATGTGACAT
>QFDD01012785.1:0-10293 GCA_006871305.1 Vachellia collinsii
AATTTGCGTATATAACGGTATGAGGGCACCCATTTCTTCGGAAAAGTGAGAATGCAAGTCAATTCTTTATCAATACAGTAAATAATCCGTCCACAGAAAAGATAACGTCTATTGTTATACCGGGCATATTTGCTCGTAAGTGCTGGCCTTTGATTGTATTATTATTTTCTTAAGAAGAAAAGACTCGTTGTTTTTGAGAGGCCATTCATGTTCAGGCGCATTATTAAGCTCATTCACTGGCACGTGTCAAGATGGATGGAGAAGGTCACTAACCCGAACTGTAAACTTTCTCTCACAAGCAAGTTTAGCTTTTGATGAAAGCCTCTTTCATGCAGCAAGGGATCATAGGGCGCTAAATCAATCTGCATGCATGACTTTCCTGTTATCTTTACAAAGTGCTAGGAACATAATGAATACAAATTCAACATGTCTGTGTTTTAGTTAATTCCATCAATTATTAGCAGAAAGTGATAAATGCACCATTACATTTACATTACATTTACAAGGAACAGGGGAACTAGTTACAGTGCTAAGCACAAAACTTAGCTCACCCTACTAATCTGATTTGGACCGTCCAGATCTGATTTTATAAAAATCTATATTTTTCTAAAAAAATTATTCTAGTAAATGAAGAATAAAAAATAAAATCAATCTTACAACTATTATTTTTTAAAAAATATTTTTTTACTTAAAAAATCATTATTTTAAAAAAATTAAATTTGGGCTGTTCAGATCTGGATCTGGACGGTCCAGATGAGATCTGAACGGTCCAGATGAGATTAATAGAGTGAGTTAAGCTTTAGGCTTAACATTGTAACTGGTTCCACATTATAAGACTCTGATGATTAAAAAGGAATCTGGCCCGTCATGTGAAATTCCTAAACTCACAGAACAACAAAAATTCTTCTAGATAAGCTCTCTCTCTCTCTCACTCACTCTCACACGAAGGTCCCAGCAGACCATGAAAAAGAGAGACAGAATACAATTCCCCGCCTTAGAGACAGACAATCCATCATTGATCCTGGTGGAATATTGCCAACATTACATTGTGCATGTGCATCGAACTTTCATTGGAAAAGGAAAGGAAAGAAATGTGTGTGGACAGACACAAGCATCTTAGAAATGTTTAATCGAACCTTCAACAAGCAGGCTTCAACAGAATTCTCAATTTCCTTATTGACAGATGAGTTAACTAATCGATTATCAGGAACTCGTAATACTTCTTCTGCACCTGCAATACGCTGCAAGTTTATGGACATTGGTTACAGGATCTAAAACGGGACAACAAAACTTCATCAGGATATATGAGCCATACAGTATATATGCCATCGAAGATATCATGAAACAGTTATTGAGAGCAAGAAAGAGCAAGCTTATTAGTGATTACCCTAAGTAGCATTGGCCCGTTATCTGATGGCTGAAGTATATAATAACAACGGAAAGGAACCTCTGTCATTGTTTCTAAATCACTATTCGAAGAGCATATCAAACCTTGGTCCATCGAGTGCAGAACACTGGAAAGGCCTCGAAAAACTGTCAAATTATAGCTATACTTAAAATAATGGAAGAAACTTATATCTTGTGAAGAACTTTTGAAAAATTTATATTGGAGAAGAACAATTTGGACAACTAAGTTATGCCTCTGGTGTGACGCTGATATTGTTATATTGGAATTTAAGAGGGAACTGAGGATTAGTACACACCCAGAGCATTCAAGTCCGGCTGATCAGCATCGTCTGAAGTAGATTCATTCACATGACAAGGGGATGGAATCACGACGAAGGAAGCTCCCATTATCAGACCTGCATTAAAGTGCTACACTTGCATTGCTTGAGGGCAAATGGATGCTAAACCACGAAATTTGAAATAAAAATACCGTGAATAAATTTGTGGAAAACGCATATTGAAAGATGTTTTCTTCCTTTCCAGTCAATCAGACAGGAGTTCCTTCAAACAGGATATATGTTGTGTAATTTATATTACTTTAATCGCTAGAATGACCAAAGTACTTGTTCAATCAATCTAGCAGACTAAGTGACATCATCAAGCGATCCACGTTGACGCAGCACTTTTTCTTAAAATAGAAAACAACCCATGCAGAATAATGCTCTGATTCTGAAGGTGTATATGGAATGCCAAAAGCTATATTTACCTTCATTAACAGAAGTCAAACTTGTCCTCTTGATAACTGCTACGTCAATTCGTGAATTAATTTGCGGGAGCTTCAGGGAATTATGAAATGATGGGAGAAACAGAACTGTTTTGTCCCCAACCCTGACAGAATTTTCAATAACATCGTCTGCTTCCAGATTGCTGCCTGTGACTGGACAAGAAAATCTGTTGGACTTGATTGTTTCAGCATCTCCTAACAAAATTCCATGACATCTGCATGTCTATAAGGTTCACATAATTAATGCTTCTCTTTTCTACTTTTAAAATGTCAAAATCATATAGCAGCTGAATCAAATGCGATTTCGTGATAAATGATGCAGAAAAATTAGATGGCATAGTTATTTTAAATCAAACTAACCATGAAAGTAACTAATACAGAATGTACAGTGACTAGATTGTATGAGATTATAAAGACATCTTTGCCCTCATTCTCTCGTTATAGTTGTCTGGTACTAGAACATAGAGCTCAATAGCTCATCTCTTTGGAGTGACTAGTTGATGCAGATGAGTATTGTGAGCACCAAATTACCTGACATTGACTAAATCCATTGCTGATTGGAATGGCAGCTGCATACAGGTTGCAAAATATGTGGTTCAATGAATCTAATAGATTTTCTTTAAAAATGAGACGTGCTTGGAGTGGCTCCTCTGTGTCATCTTGTAAAACCTGAAGCCATCTTTTAACAAGACTGTGCATTACTCTGAAATCTGCAATCCTTTACAAGCTTTCCAGATATTTCAGATTCAAATATTAAGTATTAAGCACTTCAATATGAGACTCGTATCTTCTCTCATATTTTCTGTTTTAGTATGGACAAATAGAAATAGTAGTTCTCAAAATCCAAAAGGCAATAGCTGATTTAAAATGTTGACAGAGTACTTAACCAGGGATGTAAGTCTGGAATGAGCAATTGTCCATATGAGAAATGCAACGAAGGAAGTTATTCATGTTTTCACGCGTATCAGTTAAATGGCTCGACTTCTGCTGAAATACTGCAAAATCAACCGAAACACATCTATCTGCAGCATCCTGGAAAACCACAGAACAGCTGTTGGATTACTAGCAAAAGGAATTATTTCCATTACCATTTAACCTAATTCATGTAATCATTGACTCACCATGAGGCACTTTTGCATTGTAGAGTCTACATCTTCAGGCAAGAATGAAGTTATGACTATCGCTTTTCTCTCAATGTCTTTACCTTGCCAGGAGTACAATACTCGATCACTCAAAACAGTTGAAAGCATCACATCTGAAAATAATCAACCAAGTAATCATTGCGTTTCTTCAAACAAGAAAGCTACAGAGAGAGCGAGAGAGAGCGCACCGTAATTGTTATCATTATCAGGCAGGAAGGCATCGGAGGGCAAGCTGTTGACAGCATGGTGGAAATCGCGTACATGGAAGTTTCCTCCGGGATTATAGGCGATCTTCAGCTGCGTTACACGAAGATTCACTCTCTCGCTCATACGGATCGCAGCAACCATGTATTGTGTACATAAAAGAAAACAATAATAACTTGTACTACCTCATCAGAAGCAGATAATCGGTTTTTAAAGACGTAGCACAGACCGATCTTATCTAAGGGAGAGTTCGATCTCCGACGAGGCAATGAGGAAGTATTTGAAACGGCGTAGAAGTTAGCAAGTTGAAGCAGCGACTGAGCAATGAAATCCAATCCATCATAAGCAATCAATTAAAGTATATGATTATAATCCATTGATTTTGTTCGAAAAATGGATTTTATGAGATGCTTGAGCACTGAAGCAGAAAAGGAGTTTGAGATGCAGAGGCTGGGAGAGCGGTTTCTTTTGTAATACCTGCTTTATATCTCTAAGCAAGGGAGGTGCCAAGCTCCGCAGGTCCAGAATGAAGCACACCTGCACCATTTTGTTTCTTCTAAGATATCTCCGTCTCTCTGGTTTGGCGCGAAAAGTGCGCAACTGTTTGCGCCAGAGTTCAAAACTTCAAATGGAAATGCCGTCGGCATTCGTCGTCACTCCCTTTACTCCCTTGTAAAGGGACCCAGGTCGTGTGACCCTGCTCCTCCGTTTTTTCTTTAAAAAAAAGGTAAATAAATAAAAGATTATTAGTGATATTTATTATGTCCGTATACTGCTTAATGTTTAATTGTTTAACTAATTTAATAATATCGATTTAAAAATGAAGATTAAAAATTATATTTTTCGTTTTAAATTAATTTTAGTTTAATTTTCTTTATTCTCTGGTTTCTCTTCATATCAAACATAGGTTTGAGAATTTTAGGATAAGTATGTTTACATTTTATGAGATAAAACTTATTTGGTGCACAAAATCATTTGAAAGAAGTTGATCCAAGCGATCACAATATTAAAGAGATCTTTTTAATAAATCTCACATATATTTATTATAATGTGTTATGAAAAGAGATAAAAATAATCAAAATAAATTTATATAATATGTAATTCATAAAAAAGAATAATTAGAATATTTTTATTAAAAAATATATATAGTAAATATTTATTGACAATACAGTGTAAAATCCTGTCACATGTTAGTGAAATCTTTGCCAAAATTATTTAAAAAAACAAACAATAATTTTGAAAGGTTTTTGGTTTTTCATCAAAACTTGTTTGGGGAGGATTAAAAGCTTCACAGAAATTTCCAAACAGAACAGAAAAAGAAAAAAGAAACTAATGTCAGGGCTCATGCCTTGGGTAAACCAGTATCATAATTTTCTTTCTCCTCATCCTCATCTCCATATGCATGGTTTCTCAGGAAGTTTAGCTGATGCTGTCTATTGGAAAATGATACTAGTGATTGCAACAGCACTCCTAAGATTACTATACAGCATGGAAGGCAAGGAAAAAAAAAATCCTTTTCTATCTCTTCAAATACAACTTATAAAGCAAAATAAGATTAACATGCGAAGGCTTCACGGCACGTTCAGTTCCACTTGAAAGCTGGAATATTCCAGTAGGTCCCCTAATTGCGTGAGTAAAATTCCAACTGTAGCAGTATTTGTATTTTCTCTTGAAGCACACGTGTCTACAAGATAAGTACAGGGTAGGTATGTTATAGAAGTAAAACCCCCCCCCCTATCATGGCTCACATGTCACATTTACCACCTCTTCCCCCCCCTCCAGATCTCACATCATCCTTTTGGACCTTTGAATTTACTTAGTATCCGATTGGATGAGCACTGGAAATTACTTTTCTAACATGATTTATGATTTATAAGCTAAGTATGTAAAATGAGTTTTATCTCGATTTGAGCAAACATGCTTTTATAATGTTATTACAAACAGGCCCTTGGATTTAGTCGAGACAGGAAAGCAAAAATCTAAGGGTATTGAAATTGTTTGGATTAGCGATACAAGTTACTTTTATAACGTGATTTATAGTATACGAGGTAAATGTGAATGAAGTTTTGTCTTAATTCATGTGAATTTACTTTTATAACCCTTTGACAAACACTGACGTTATCATGGTATATAAGATTATAGCATGTTTGGAAATAGCTTTTGAAAAGTAATTTTACGCAATCCAAGATAAATATGTGAGATGAATTTTATCTCGATTTATGTAAAAGTGCTTCTAGAAGCACTTTTAAAGAGTAGCCAAACATACAGGCAACTTATGACATGAACTGTTAATAAGATATTACGTCATTCCATTTCAATGTCAATTAGAATTATCATAATTTGAATTACGCAATTGGACAAACCAATAGCAAATCAAATAACAAATTGTCAACTTGTATGTTTCGTCGCCGTATCAAGCAGAAGTGGTCCAGCATTTCACCGGCACAGGCTACCTATGCACCAGCACCACAAATGGAAGAGCCTGTAGCAGATCCAGCAGCAGCAGCACCAGCTGAGATACCAATAGCAAAGGCGGAGTCGGTAGCTAGAGAGCCAGGTAAGGCAATTCCTTTTTGGCTTGCGTATACCACTTAATTGCTCTTGATGAGTTTGTTAAAATTGTCGTGGAAATTAATCCCGTTTTTAAATGTCCCTGCGGGCTCTGCGTCTGGAAGATATCGTGCCAATCCACAAGTGGGAATAAATTAATCATCCAATGACTTTTTACCACAGTGTTTTTCTTTTCTTTTTTACAAGTAAAGTAACTTGACCGCATATATTTTATATAAAATATTTACTCCTTTTTTTTAGGCAACTTTATTCAAGTAAAATGCCGTAAACAGGTTAACAAGATTGCAATAACTTGCTTTTTTTTCGCATACAAATATTAAAATTAAAATGTAAATTTATCTTGAAAACCTTTATTTAGAAGTGTTGGCTATGCGGAATTTTTTTGAGAACCAATATCATTTTAGTTTGCAAAACATAATAATTTTCGCGCAAATGAAACTTCGATTCCGACCCTTAAGTTTAACTGACTAAACATACATAGCCCATCTCCATCTTTCTTTCTCCGCATCATCTGCAACTCTCTTTTTTGTCATCTTCTCTCTTTGTGCATATTTGGAAAACTTAAAAATCATGATTTTAAATAAACTGTTGATAAACATGTCTCAAAAATATAGAATAGTTTTGTAGCCTAAAACCATAATTTTAAAAAGTGATAGACAAACATAATCAGATTCTCTAAAATAACTTTTAACTTTTAAAATCATGATTTATAATATAAATCCTAATTTTTTAAAAGTTATTCTTTAAAATTTATTTTTCAAAATAACTTTCATGTATTAAACCACCTAATACCCTTCATCACTGTCCACTTTATTTCTCACTTTCCTCCGTACACAGCAGCTCCCTCAAGCTGTCCCTTCCCTCCATAACCAGCACCTCCCTCAAGCTCTCTCTTTCCATTTTCAGTGCTTCTCCCCCCTTTATCTCTTGCTTCTCTGTCCTTCTTCCCTTTGCCTTCTTACTCGAACCCATAAATGTCCTTGTCAGTATTCGCTGTAAATCCAAGAGCTCTGAGCACAAAATCCCTTCCTCCTCAAACGTCTTGGCCGCAATGACCTTCAGTGCAATAATCTACAATGATCCCATTTCAAGCTCTTCCTCTTCACTAACCGTTTCAGTTTTTAAAAAGAACTGGAAAAATATTCTAGCGAAGAAGCCACCCCATAATCTTGTTGGGCGAGTTCAAAATATTGGAACAATCCGTATGTTCCGTGAGTTGAAAAAACATTTTAAAGAACATAGAAGAGGTAAAAAAATCACATCTTTGTCCAGCGACTCGTTCTTGTTCTTATTTCCTTCGACGACGAGTTCTTCCTCTTCTTCTTCAGTGATTCTTCTTCCTTGAATGGGATGAGAGAGAAGCAGAAAAGCCACGGAGAATGAATGAGGGAGAAAGTGAGGAAGAGATGATAAGGTGCAATGACGAGGTGGAGAGTAGAGATTAGAGAATGCATGTAGCAGTTATGTAAGCCTCTGCTGGTTAAAATTAGCTGTCAGTGTGAGTCAGGGTTAAAAAAGGTAACACAACTTCTAATTTGAGACTTTATAGGATGATAATACTCGGATATCATTATTTCTGGACGGTAATTTTAAGGGTAAATTTGTACTTTAACCTTAAATATTATCTATGATTTTTAAGTATAAGGATTGGTATTCATAATTTGTATATTCATCTGCTTTATATTTGATTGATAATTCTATTTACAAACAGAACAACCCGTAAAAGAGAAGTATTCCAACCTTAGCTAGAAAAGCTGAATCAGCATTGAAGAATACATGGCACGAAAATTGAAGGCTACCGTTTTCTTTAATTAATAGAAACATATACCAAATATTACATTTACGTACACTTGAACAATTATATACATCATTATGGAGGAGCCCAGAAGGACCCTTGGGTCGCCGGACGGAGACGCAGTATAAAAATCAACTTGAGAGAGCACAGACTAATTAGCAGCAAAAGGACCTTGTACTACGCCGTGATACACGAGAACATTCTTCTATGGCTGCTAAACCGGACAAGAGGCTTCGGAGCAGCACCGGCTGTCTGCCTCTGAGAAGAAGAGGACCGGCCGGAAGTGAACTCTCCGACGGAATTGTGCCGCCGGTGATGATGATCCTTGCTGCTGTCTGCATAAAGTTCGGTTACCGTCTGGGTTGAATCCGGCGTCTCAAACTGATAGAAATGGCTCTGAGAGCTGCGAGGATAGATCTCAGCCATGTTTATGAGAGGAGAAGATGCTGATCGGAGACGTTGGTACTCCCGGCGAGTTCGACCTTTCTTCACTGCTCTGTAAACTAAAGGCAGAAGACCCTCCATTTTTGTGTCGCCGATAAATTTATGCTATCAGATATTTTGTGGAAGAAGGAAATGGGGCTGGTATCTATGTGACAAGCAGCACCATCTTATAATTGCTGATTATTACAGTGTTAGGTAAGGTGGCCCTTCATATTTTAAAAAAAAATTGGATAACGATATATATTGGAAAATAAATTACGTATTAATATGCAAAATTTATATATATATATATATAAAAAAGGTTGTAAGAAGTACTATATACAACCCATCAATAATCCTTTTTTTATACTGTGTGTGCATGGTATAAGCTCGTGATTTAATAAAATTATTTTTAAAATAAAAATTAAAATATTTTTGTAAATTCAAAATTAAAGATAATCCAGGTGAAGTGTACATAGAATTAATTTAGGTTTAAATTTTTTATGATTTAGAAATTTGGATTTTTTTGGAAAAACATAAGTGCATAAGTTTATCCTGTCGTTTTTGTTTTTTAAATTGGGAAAGGAAGGAACTCGGAAGAGGAGGAATGTGACACGGCAACGTGGTGGTTGACTTTGACGGCCAGGTCTGTGACCTAGTGATGACGCGCCAATTATTTTAATTATATACCGTATACCAAACCTGCCAGTTCTTCTTGAAAGGAAGCTGTGATTTGGCCAAAAAAAAAAAAAAGAAAGGAAGCTGTGATGCTGACTCGGATGCTTGATAGAATTTTGACTCTTCTTGGCGTGCCGGAATCTCCATTCAGGCATTAATTAATTATATTTTTGCTTCCAAAATTAAGAAAAAAAGGGGTAGCTTTATTCATTTATCAACACCACGCTCTACATAACTTCTTAATCCTTAGATGGAACAACTTAAAAGCCATAGAAATACTATCATAGGTGCTTAATATAGTCGATTAATTTTTTTAAAAAGATTAAGTAAGTTTATTAGCTGATACATCATTTTTTAATTAATTTCTATAATTTAAAAAATGATATATAATCTAATAGTACGTACACATAAATATTTTAAAATATATGTTATAATTAAGTGATAAATTTTATTTTTTAATCTTTCAGAAAATAAACTTGTTTTTATAATAAATATCAGGAGTATATTATCACTTTTTTGCCCCCCAAGACGACCCATGTTTACTTTTCCTCAGGAACATTTTGTTTAGGCGCGCTGAGAACCTTAAGGGTGATGCAATATCATGCTCTTCTATGAAATGTTTGGTAATATGATCGTCAGTTGAATAAAAATGTTACAGTAAAAAATTATGAATGAGTACCCGAAACCCATCAATAATGACAAATTCAATAATGACTATTTCTCAAATCATAAACAAATACTAAAGATATCGAATGTTTATTTTATTCATGTAAAAAGATCAAATCACTATTTTAACATCGATAGGGTAATAATTGGATCACCTTTGCCAGCAAAAATATTGGCAGGTAATTAAGAAATTATTAATTATAAAAGACCAAAACAATCTTACAACTAGTGCAAAAAAAAAAAAACTTTCGCTTTTCAATCACAAATAGAATAAATTAGTTGTAATTTTCTAAGTGATTTGCAAATCTCAAAAGTTGACTTGTAATCAGTTTAATTGTTTGCAATATTGAAAGTGTTAATATTTTAATAAGATGTTATTAAATAAAGTATACTATTTTTAAGTTATCTATTGGTGCCGTTGCCAACAATGGTGGTCTAATAGCCACGGATAGCCGTTGTCATTTATTTATAATTTATTAATTTTGAAGACTTATTAGGATTAATTGTGTTATAGAGTATTTTTTTTGCAATTTTTTGGATCATATTTATAATTTTATCAGTAATTCACCCACGTTTAAATGGAGAGGCGACATTTCAAATACACGTGAGATGACATTACGCCCCCACTAATTTTAGGATGCCCA
>QFDD01013025.1:0-10081 GCA_006871305.1 Vachellia collinsii
GGATTGGATTTTGAGAATTTGCCTGAAGACATTGAGTGGAGTGTTCTGAAGTTGGGATTGAGAAAGTTGATGAAACCGAAAGTAACACAAATACTGAAAACAATAATAATAGCGACCTTGGAGACCCCATGATTTTAGTGTTTCAAGTATATTCGTGCTTTCTCTTTGGATACAACAGCATTTTATGTCCGCTTCTATACACAATTTTTGAACCTGATAAGAGTGGTAGTATACGTCAAATTGAGCCATGAAAGTCATCTTCGAGACATATGTTCAGTGACGAGTTATTAAGTCATTAGAGACCCATTCTCTTTGATTTGGTCTGGGAAACTGTTGTAACTTGGCCAATAAAATCATTTTTCAGTTCTTTTTTCTCTGATCTTTCCAAAATTCTTGCTTTTCCATATTATAGACTAAGATTTTATTCTCATTGCCTTACCATGCATAGTTCGTTATTGGAAAAAGTCCATTGACCAAAGATATTAAAAAAACTTAATTTTCAACGTCAATAAATTTGACTTTATTTGTTCTGTTTGGTTTTCCAAAAATCCTTCCTCCGTGTTTCTTTAACAACCATTAGTTTCTTATATATGAGATAGTGCATGTTAATAGCAATTTTCTAAAATAACATTTGTTGGAATATGATGGTCTACCCTTGATGGATTTTAAAAATAGATAATGTAAGAGTCAATAGAGATAGTTTTCCCTCTCTCTATATATATTTGAATTTTAAAATTCTAATAACTGCCTACACAAATATACGAGAAGTGAGAGTCAGTTTTGGTGTGTGGAATAACTCCCGAATGAAATTTCTTCCTGTCTATGGTTTTCTCTCTCTCTAGATTCTCTCTTCTCCTCCCTCTTGGTGCTTTTGCTATGTAACGTAATTGGAGTCTGCATCGGTGCTCTGATTTTCTTATGGGTACTCAATAAGTCGACGGATTCTAGGTACGCCTGAAATCTATCAATGGTATCAGAGCCTCATTTTCTTAAAGTCAAGAACAATAATTTCCGTTATCATTATTTACCCATTTTACTGTTTTGTGTTTTTAATAATCATTACTGTTCCCTACGTGATTATATGCTCCAGATTTGCTTCTCATGTATTAGCAAATCAAAGATGTTTGTTAGGTAGCGCTTTAGGTTTTTTAAGACACTAGAACTTTTAGGCCATAAAACTATTATGAAGGTGCAAAATAGAAAAAATCCAAAATATTGGAACCCAAAAACAAGAGGAAACAGTGGAGGAAAACAGGGTGTAAAAGGGATTTTCATGTTTGAGATTAGTCACTGAAAAATAGCATTTTTAGAGCATAAAATTAGTCCCACTGTGTAGATCTAGAAAAAATAAAGAAAACAACACTAAGAACGCCTGGAATAGAGGTTGGATGACAAAGTTATGGAGGAAGGAAGTTTTGGGTCCAATGGACCCAACCTAGTTCACTATTCGAGTCCAGCTGACCCTACTAAAGGTTGAAGAGAACCTCCAAGGACAAAACGACTTTGTTTCATCCTGCTATTTAAAAATATATATATTTGAAACTGTGCATTTCAATTGGGAAGAAGACTAGGTTGAAAAAGAAAAGGGCATCTGGGCCCAATAAAAACAGTGGGCTCGGATTTGTTCAAACAAAAAAAAATTGGTCAAGTTTTTGGATCAGATGAAGAGGAGACTGGGCCAAACATAAAAAACGCTAAATAGATTGGGCCACATGTTTTGGCCCAACTACTTAAAAAAAAGCTAGGCTACGTTTTTTGGACCATTTGGAAAAGAAAAATAGGCCAAAAACATTTGGGCCCAGTGCACTTGCTTCTTTGTTTCATTTTTCAAAAAACTTTTTCATTCCTTCTCCTTCAAGAGGTGCGTGAGGGAGAGTTTGGACTTCAAGTAAAGCTCTATTTGTTTCTAAAAATGTCTAAATTTAAGAGTTTAATTTGTACATATTTTTGATACATTTTAGAGTTTAAATAAAGCTATTTTAGAGTCTTTTGATGCTATGCTATATTGTTTTTACACCTTTAAAAATGTTGAAATATATATATATTTATTAGTAATGGATAAATGTGAATTTTGAGAGTTCTAAAAATACAACCAAGGATTTTTTTTCTTATTATTTTGTATGTGGTAATGTAGAATAACTTAAAGTTGAGTATGAATTACATGGTGGTAATTATGAAAATAAATAAGGTCTTGGCCACATCCCATAAGCATTGAGTCCATCTGAAAAAAATCCAAATTTTCATTTATTTAAACATAAGAATCCAAAGGATAACCCAGAAGAAGAAGATCCTAAAGAGGATCAAGAGGAAAATGATTCAAAGTAAGGATCATTTAATCTTGAAATTGTACTAGAGGTGAAAGTGAATAATCAAATACTAAAGAGATAGGATTTGATCAATGGGTTCTGAAATAAGTAAATCCCCCAAAATTAAAACTTTGGATCAATGTGATATTCAAGGAAAGTATAAAAATAAGTAGCCTATCTCATGAGAAGAAAAGGTAAACTGAGACCAGTCTAACCACCAACTTTTTTGAAATTTTAAAAGACTTGAGAGCAAATGATAAAGTTGTTTTTATAAAGAAACAAAGATACATTTCATAAGGCATTTGAAATATTTCTATAAGGAAATAGAAAATTTTAAGAAATTGTTGAGATAATAGAATTAATTCTTTTATGTTGTTTAGAAATATGAGATTCCTACTAAATTTTGTCAAACAATGGTCATAGAGAACCTACTAAGTTTGGGTTTGAGACATAAATGCTTAACTCTTGAAAGATTTGTTTGATTGAAGTAAGCATGACAAAATCAAATAAACTAAGAATTTGATGAAATAATCATATTATCTCATTGAGACATTATGAAAGTATAAAATTGAGATATATACATGAAGAAGTAAATGTCAAATACTCCTTATGAGTGGGAGCTCTTGGACTGCTTATGAGTGGGAGCTTTTGGAAATTGAGTCTTCTAAGAGTGTTACATGCTCTAAATGGGAGCTAATTTCATATGCTCTATCTTAGTAGTAGTTTTGAGAAAATAAACTTTCTAAAAGTTACAATTGAACATTTTACTTGTGGTACTTGTATAAAATTTTTGATAGATAATAGTAGCATTGTTTGAATACGTGTGATGGAAGGTACAAATGTATTCTCCAGATCGTGGACTCATTGGTGTTATTATTTCTCTAGTCAAAAACAATATAAGTACATGACGTTGTATACTCAATATGCTAAATGTTAAATATGTTATTGGTTTAACATCAAACATGAACAACCCTATATGTGAAATGATATTGATAATTAAGCCAAGAATGGTTGCCAAGAACAAGAATACAACAACTAAACTTAATGGGGACAACAGTGATATGTGGCATTGCAATGTCTCATATAAGTACATGGAAGATGTGGTCAAATCATTGACCAAGGGTCATGGTAGTGTTAGTACTGAGGAGTCAACTCAGCATAGCCAAAATTATGACACCTATATGGCCAAAAGATGAAAACGACACAAGCACATATTATCTTCAAAAGTGGTATCACAGATAATTAAAAAAAATCCAATAGCATTGGCCATATGATATGCACTGAAAGGAAAATTAAGAGGTAACTTCATCGAAAAGCATGCAAGGTAAACAATCAAGCTTAAAAGACCTCCTATTGTATAACATCTAAGTGAGATTACCAACATGTCAAGTGATAAAAAGAACTTGACCATGAAAATTGAAATGAACAACAAATGTAGGTTGTTTATTGAGATACTTCTTTTCAATTTGGAGCTCATGAAAGTCAATTTAGCCCACAATGATGCACGAAAAGTACTTGAGCTCATAAATGAATGTCCAAAGGATTTATGGAGCATGTATCTTTTTATGAGACATATAGAACCAAAAAGCTACTTTAAGCATTATAAATCCTTTGGATGGAGAGTTTTCACTTATGGAATATGTCAATCACATTTTCACACCATAAGCTTAAATTTAAGAAAGGCAATATACTCTTTAAAAAGAGTACATAGAAATGTAAGAAGAAGAATGCTAATCTAAGCAAGGTTAAAGCCTTTACTTCCCAAAGAATTAACCATATTGTGAAAGATCATTCTATACAAACGAGTGCGTTAATACTCAAGCTCCATAAACAATGAGAATATGGATCAGGAATCATTTATAAAGTACAATAAATTGTCAAATTAAAACAAGAGGCTTTATAAAGGTAATGACATAATGATTAATGTTAAAGATCTTTAGAAGCTGTAAGTTCACTACAAGTTGTGAACAACTTAAACTCTTCATATGTTTCATACAAATGATTTTGATAGAATTGACTCCTAATCCCACACCATTTAGAATATGGATTCTAAATGAACTTTCATGATGTTATGATAGACATTACACAATTGGTGTCACACCCCATTTAGCTTAGTATGTTAGAATGGGATTTTTTTGAAAAATTATAAACTTTTTAAACAACTTTTATATAAAGTTGTTTTTAAAGTAACCACTGAGTTAGATTTCGATCCTGGGACCTGTGAGTTATGGGCTCATCATGCTTTCGTTGCAAAATTTCCTTCTAGCTATATTATTATGTACATAATTTGTACAATCATAAATACCTGAGCATTTAAGTCATCCAGGCTCATATTAAAATAAATCCATAACTACTGATTTAAACCAAAATTCTATGTAAAATGGTGTTTTTCAATCTTCTTCATTTTCACCTTCTATGCCTCTTTTGTCTCGACTTCATCGCCTTTTGAGTTACCCGCCTTAGCTGTATTTGTTTGAACAGGAAGGTGAGATTTGAAAATCTCCATAGAAACCACAGTTTATCAAATAGTTATATATATAATTCACAATCATACAAAATAAGCCACATGTTCATACGGATATCATTTCACGTAACATCCTACACCTTCAGAGGGTTCACATAATACCCCTGCACCTTTGGAGGGGGCCCAAAGGAAGCTATCCTTTAGGACTTTAACATGTCACCCCTGTACCTTCGGAGGGGGCCCAAGGGAAACATTCCCAAAGGACTTCATCACATCACATATAACAAATATGGCACAAACAAGCATACATAATTAAATACATAAGAATAAGATAAAGAGGGTTTCTACCTGTCTTTCTTCGTTTACCTTTACCTCCTTCGGCAAGTCTATTTTCCAATCTTCCATGGGGTGCTCAATCAGATATCAAATCCTAAAAACATTTACGTATAATATTTCTTTAATTATACGCTTATCAAGCTTCATTAAGCTCATTTTCTTTCCTAACCCAATTTCTACCCTTTTACATTATTTTCTTAACTTTTTGTCCAACTTAACCAGAAAGAACAGTAATTAATTCAATTCTTTTCTCAGTTATTTAGCATGGGGCTTGTCATCATTGGAAAACGCCTAGACTTTGCATAGATATAACCAATGATAAGCTAACTCTTTGAGTCAATCAAATCACCAAGACATGACTTCAAAATAAAATTAACAATTGATTGCTTTACTTCTTGAATAAAATTCTCCAATTGCTTCTTATTCCATTTTCCTTGCCACTTCGCTAATTTCTTAACCAACTCCTATAATTTGACCAACCAATGACAATAATTTTAAATCCTTGATTATTTTATGACCAATCACATCTTAGGGCATTTACACATCCCTAGTGTGGTTTAGAGGTTTAATTTCACTTAATCATATCAAAGTATCTTAATACAATGGGCATTTCCATAAACCCAATCAAATGCTGAACTAGAAATTTTCCAGCTTTCTGTATGAATTTTTAAATATTCATAACTTGTACTCCAGTCATCCAAATAATGTGTTCTATGATTTATTTTAAAGCTTATCATGTGTACTAAAATCTCACAAAATTTTATGGGAAGATGAGGTCGTTTAACTTATTTTAAACCCACTCAAATACAACTACTTAGATTTCAATATCAAACTTTGTCTTCCCATAAAGACTTTGTTTTCACTTACTTAAATTCCCAAATCCTTTAATATTCCCACATACAGTAGGTTGCACATTTGCACATACCCACACGCACAGGTATGCATACACAGATCATAAATACCCAAGACTCCGCTTCTACTTAGTTAAAATAGAGATAGAAAGATATGCAATGGGTATTATACTTAGCATTACAGGTTCAATATGTATATATCAACATAAGATCGTTGATTCTAACATCCATTTGTACCATCAATTCTTAATATATGTGAACCCAAACTCTTTTTCCCAGAAATCGAAAATGGAAGGCATTGTTCTTTGGGTCCAAAAGATAACCAAGCTTATAAATACATGCTTATAATCCTATATTATACCTTCTATTCTATTCATGTACAAGAACTTTCTAATCGTCAAACCATCTTGAGGTAGCTGTACCTTAAATCTGGAATTTTCTTAATATCAAAAATCATCTTCCTCGGGCATAAAAAAATCAGAGGCAACTGAGCACTGTGTCACTGGAACAGTGTGCTCGCACACCCATACTTCAATAACAGAAAAGAAAATCACTCATGCCTTAGTCTCAGATTACCAAGAACCTGAGGCCCTTGTATTGATTCATCACTATTCACTGCCATCAATAGCACACAGACGCACAATTGACCCCATTAGAAAGGAAAGCTCACATGCATAACCAACCTCACCATTACCGACTCAGAATCTCAGCTTCTTCTTCAGACACCGAAAACCCAAGCTAAAAAAATGATCTCTATGCACAAGCCACAATCTGAGACCCATAGCTTTGGAGATAACAAAATATCTTACATGCATAATTTGATTTTGAATTCCAGTAGCTTATAAGCAATCATTAATCATCCTATTACCTTTAATTTCTTGATTTTGCTAAGCTTAACACCCATCCCAAAATGGATTCAGAGGCAGAGAAGAAGGAGCAAGGCTTACCTTGGTTGAACTTCTCGGTTGCAGACGAAATCCAAACACTTATTCCGACGAGTTCCTCATCTTCGACGGTGAGTTATCCTTCTCACTCTATTCTCGCTCTTTGGCTCTTTCTCTCTCGGTCACAGAAACTGAGTGAAGGATGAATGGATGAGAGAGAGAAGAATAGCTGAAGGCATGGGAAAAACTGAGGTAAATGAATCAATGAAGGAAAGGACAAGCTGAGGGGAAATGAGCTGGACTGCACAGGAGAAAAGTTAAAGACATGGGTGGCATTAAGCCACGTGTGTGGCATGCATAAAATATCTGTTCTCTCTCTGTTTTTTTTCTTCCTTAAATAATCCCAAATAGTCATAAAATTTTCTAATAAGCAACTTTCTCCCTCAAACTTGACCCTTAACATGTAAAATAATTATTTTGATTAATTTTGGGCAATTTATTTACTTTCCTCAAATTTCTTTAAAATACTTTTGGCCCAAAAATTTATTCATCCTAGTCCAAAAATTTTGTGATTGGCTTCCTAAAGCCTCAATTAGACTTCACAATACGTTGGTCAAATTTTGGAATGTTACAATTGCCACAATCTTTCTTTTAAGAAATTTCTTTAATTAAGATATTTTTGATAATTTCTAAGTGCTGATAGCTTTACCATTTCTTCTAATTCAAGTTTTGATTTGATTACCTATTGTGCTAGACGAGGACATATTGGTTACAACTAGAATTTATATAATAGGGAATTTCAAATGAAACACGCAATGATGAAATGTCCTCAACTAAAAATTGTCTAGCGGGTAAAGCAACAAGAAAATTTTTATTTAGTAAGGGAACTCAAGCCAAGTAAGCATTGCAATTCTTCCATCTTTTTATGCTTGGTCATTAAATTGTTAGGGCAAGAAACAAAGATTAGAGCTTTATTCTCTTTGTTGAGAATTATTCATGATATAATCATGTTTCCTGATCTCATATAAACATGAAGCTCAAATGCTTTACATGGCAACATAAATGAGTTAAAAAATCAATTCAGTAATTTTTTTTTGAAATCTTATAAACTAATCGAAATCATGAATATCAATCTAATGGATGAAACTAGCTCTATAAAGAGAGATAGTTAGATAGATAAATGTTTGATGCACTCTATCAGAAAATGAAGTTGCTGAGAGGCATCATGAAACGCTATACATAGTTATATATGTGATGGCTCAAACAAACCCACAAAATATGACTGGGAGAGTATTACCAAGTGTCCCCTTTTGGTGGATTAGTTTACATTATTGGTTCCATCAAATATGTGTAACTTTGAACTTAGCCATGTGCCCTCACAAATTGTCACTTCTTTCCATATCATATGAATTAAGATTTAAACATTTCCACATATCTAAAAGTAGACCAAACAGGGTCTATTGTACATTCCCATAATGATTCTAAGTGGGAGCTAATCAAGGTGAAGGTTTCTTGAGTGAAAATGAGGATGAAATTGTGATTAAAAACAATTAAAAAGTATCATATTAGTTATGGATGATTTGCCAAATACGGGTGACTTGTGCTATATCTCTTTATGAGACATATAGACAAAGCAGTGTAGAACAACATAACGATGTTTAATCATCTTTGTAAGTGGGAGCTTATAAAGTAGAAAAACAATAGCTCACTAAGGAGTAACTAAAAAAAATGTTTATGATAAACTGTGTTCTGTACCTTCCCTTCACCTGATACTAAGAAAGAATGAAAGAAAGCAATGAGAAGGAAAATTCATTCTTTAAGAATGAATCAAGTCTGAAAGTCAATTGATCTGTTACAAGGCTAAAAGTTCATTGGGAGTAAGTGGATTCTCAAAATTGAGAGAAAAGTAAATAGATCAATTGGCAACAACAAAATTAAATAAGTTACAGTAGGGTATACACGAATAGGAAGGTATTGATTATGAAGATACCTAGAAGGTATGGACTATGAAGATACCTTCTTGCATGTTGTACGCTTAAAATCAAAATTATTTTGGCAATAGTTAACTGTTGGAGTTAGGTTCACATTTATTATAATGTAAATGTTGGTTTTCACTACATGTGGTATTTGAAGTTTCACATAATGGTAACCTCACACATTTTTGCAGAAATTCTCTTATAGATTAAAGAAACTATCCAAACAATGGTGTTTGAGGTTATATAAGAGTGGTAACCTCATGTAATTTTCGAATTAGTTATAGAAAACCATTGTAAAATGGTTTGTGAAATTATCAATTTACATAGGTGATACTATTGGCTGAAAATAATTTGATTTATTGATGCATATTAAAGAATGACAGTAAGGACATGGGTAAGGCATTGTAAAATTTTGGAGTTGACATCCAAATATATGGCCTAAAAAGAATTATATCCCTATCACAAGAGAATCATATTACGAAAATGATTTAAGCGGTTCACTATGAGTTAATGTGATCCAATGAATACCTTAGTGAGGTCAAGAATGAGCTTGATTCTTGATACTTTCCCTAAACTGAATAAACATAGAAGAAAATGAAGGGTTTCCATACAAATGTTGTTGATAGTCTAATGTATGCAATGCTGTATACAAGACCAGATATCCTCTTTGTAACAAGACTTGTTAATTAGTGATAATTCAAACCATTGTGAGATACATTGGATTGATTCACAAAAAGTCTTAAGACAACTTTAGGGCATACTGATTATGCGAATTCAAAGCATATACTATAGTAATAAAAATGGCAATATGACTAATGGTATCAAGAAAACATCTTGATTTAAATAATTAAATTTCAAATCAAATGTTAATGATTGTGAAAGGCTACATCCATTGACTAAACAAAAAAACCCCAAGCATCATAGAGAGACAAGTTATAAAGATATAAGTATGTGAGATGTTGTAGTACATAAAGTTTTTCTTGAACAACATGTTCCTATGTGAAGCCCCCTAATAAAGCCTAAGATAAAGGATGTATATGAGAAAAATGTTGAGTCTTTTAACAAGCATAGGATATGAAGTAATAAATACTTCAATATGGCTTCACATGTGTGTAAGTATACAATGTCTAGTATGTCGTATGGGTAGATGAGGTTGGCTATCTCACACAAGTGACCACCTTTGACACTCAGAATGAGTGTGAAAAGATGAGACATTTGTGTTCATTAGCAAAGTAGTAAAAGTGCTTATATGGTAGGTAAGAAA
>QFDD01013027.1:0-10503 GCA_006871305.1 Vachellia collinsii
AATATGGGAGATTATTCCTTATGTAAAAGGTTGCAACCATTTAATCAATTATTCTGCTAGTTCATTTTGCATATGAACATGAATTATAAGATGTTTCAACATCAATTTCAAGGGATATGAAATCCTCATTAAGGCTAGTGAAGTAAATTCACTAATACTATCAAGATGTAGTTTCTTAATCGGATAATTAGGATTATGTGCTCTTAACCATATTCATTGAGCAAGGAATCTTGCAAACTCCAGGTTGCAAGAATATAATAAACAAACGTTGAACCATTTAGTTGATGCATCAATTAAAACCATATGGTAACTAAATGGTTCCCTATTTGGGTTTATTACCCCACAAATATATTCTTGTATCCGTTTTAAGAATGTGAGAGGCTCACATTGCATTTAACTTTAAGAGGGCCTAATAATATATTTTCCCTTGGAATATGCAGCACATGAGAAATAGTGGTATCTATTTACACTTCAGAGTATGTCCACATTTATTCTCAATCATTTTTCGCATTATAATTAAACCGGGATGGTTTAACAAGTCATGCCAAACATTGATAAACTTATGGTTTAACTTGTCAAGCTACTGGCTTATATTACTTAACTTCATATTTGTATTAGTAAACTTCTGGTTTACCTTATCTAGTTTCTAGCTTGTGTTATTTAACTTCTGGTTATATCAATAAACTTCTGATTTATCTTGTGAAACTGCTAACTTGTGTTACTTAAGTTCTAGTTGTATTAGTAAACTTCTAGTTTACTATCTCATGCCAAACATTAAATTAATCAGTAAACTTCTAGTTTACTGTCATATGCTTTCAACTATACTTATGTATAGTACAAGCTAGATGAAAAATGGAAGAAAATTTTATAATATATATTTTCTACAAAGATTGAATTTGTAATGTAAGACACTCTAAATTATTTTCAATTATTGTTTCTATATGGTATCCATTTCTATGGATATCTTGAAACTTAATAAGTTTCTTGTAGATTTAGTAGAATAGAATGCATTTTCATTGTATAATTCTGCTTATTCAGGTAACATAATATTGGCTCTTCTGGAGCCTTCAATGCATATCTAATTTATTTATTATGCCCACATTTTGCCCTTCAATGCACAATATTGACTCTTTCGAGACACACCTCTGAGCGCCCTGGCCGGACTAATAGGTTTTTGGCACCAAGGGAGAGAGGGAAATCTCTCGGTAGGTCCAATTATTTTCATCAAGGGTTGTTCTCGACCCACGGTTTTCTGTTAGGGGAAGTATGTTCAAAGATGCTCCACAATAGGGGGAGAGCAATTGGCATGGATGGCTTGTCTCCGATGATTTGTCTCCTGATGACTCGTTGTTATATGCTTGAGGCCAACCTTCATCTTAGCCCTGTTTGTGGTTCTCATCAGTTTTTTCTCACTTCAGGTGAGAATTAGAATCACTACGATTCTGACCATGCCCACACTCGTTGTTGTTATCCCATCCACTATCTCGACTACCACCACTATTAGATATTCACTTTAGGGAATAAAGTCGAGCCAATTGGATGGATTCATGAATTTTCAATGAAAACATCATTGTTCTATTAAGCTATGAGAAGAAAAGAAATTACGCCAATATATTTATTAAAACTTCTCTCCCTACCTTACTAAAATAGGAGAAAATTGGATGCATGAAGCATGGATGAGTTATTCTTGCTCACAAACTTAAAGTTTTGCAAAAATAATGCATCCATTCATATCAAGCTTTTAGAAGGAAAACCAACTTCTGATAGTCATACCTTTCTTTTAAATTGTTCTAAAGAACAAGTGGGTCTTTTAGATATGCAGCATAGAGAATGTTATGACTACTACCCAATATTGCATATTAAATACAAATATCAACCGTATGCAACTGAAATTTATATATGCATAATCCTTAATAAGAATTTAATTAATTAATTTAAACTAAATTATTATATTCTCTCATTATTCTATGCACACATACAATAATGTATTCCTCCATATTTCCATTCAAGTATAAGTTTGAATAATTCAAACAATTAAATAATTGCAAAATTTAATAAATCAAATCCACCCATTGGATAACATGCAAAAATAAATTTTGCAATTGAATAAAAATATTCAACATGATTTAATGTATTAAATTATGAATGGGAAAAGCATAATTAAACTCAACAGTTGACCTCAAAACAATTTAACCGAATTCTTACTTTAAAAATGAGCCCAAATAATAATTAAAAATAATGAAACCTACAGAATTAAATAGAGCCCAAAGAATTAGCTCAGAACAAAAAATGAGCCCAAATTCTGGAATGTTATACAAAATGCTCAAATGAAAAAGAATTATACTGAGCCTAAAAAAATTCCAGAATTAATTCAATAATTAAGAGGCTAATTACAACTATAATTGAGAGCATTAAAACAAACATATATAAATTTAATTTTTTTAATTCCAGGCCCAAAAACCATTCCTTTCCTTCGGCCCAATGTCCATGGCCCAACTGGTTATTATTTATATATATATATATTTTATCAGAGGTCCAAAATAGGTGGCCCAGATGCCCTTTTCTGGAAAGAGTCAAATTTTTTTTTAAGATCTTTAAGGGCCTAATGTAAAACGGCCGAAAATTTAAATAGAAGCCCAAAACCTGACATATTGGAGAAACCGAAAAAAAAATGCACCAAGTCCAGATAGTCAGCCCAATAAGGAAATCTGTTACTTGAGTTTCTTTTATTTTATTTTATAATTATTATTTTTTTATAACAGGCCCAAATGCTTTTTCAGAAAACATCTGACAAAAATGATCCTTTTTTCCTTTTAAATTGCCCAAAATGCTTTAGCCCAATTTAGTTTCAGAATTTTTTTTGTGGGCCTACCAAAGCGGCCCAAAGGTGTTTCACCAGGGAATCGAACGGCGTCGTTTCCTGCAATTCCAGGCACCTCCTCCGTTGTTTTTCACAGTGATATGATCGATGGAATGGCGCGAGGGAGGTGCAAGATCGATTTTTACCAAGACAAGCCCAGACTCATATATAGACACACATACTCCCAGACTCGATTATTAAGATAAAAAAAATAATAATTACAAGAACTGGAAGTGTTTGGGCCAAAGCATGTACTGGAAGAAAATAGAACTTGCACAAATGCGTGATATTAGAACAAGTTAAAGGCATATTAAGTCAATAATCATAGTCTCTAAATAACCTTTAAATTTGGTCTAAGCCTTTGGAACAAAATTTAAAGTAATGAAAGATTCAAATTATCACAAATCAAAAGACTTAGATTATAAATCTATATTTCAATATAATGTATGGGAAAACATAAATATAGAAGCATCAAAGTAAATAAGCAATGTAAAGTAAATTATGAATATGGAATTTAGGTAGAGTCTCGTGCTGATAACGTGTTATGAATTTGAGAGAAAGAAAACAGAGAAAGAGAGAAAAGTATATAGCAATAAGAAATAATTCTTATTATTTATCTTCAGGATATGCTTTATATTTATAGGCATGAATTACAGTATCAAGATATATCAATATCAGAGATTACATAAGATATTAAGGGGATACATAATCGGGAATAATGGAAGATATAGACATTCACATAATAATATTTATAACAACAATCTTATTTTATTTACAACAATTGTTTTTGCAACGAGTATAACGTGGGAAGCGAGGGTGGCGCAAATCAAATAACAATAATAATAAATATAAAACAGGAAAAGAAAAACGCGAGCCAAGTTAGCAACCGGGAAATATAAGATAAAAATAATGATACTTACCATTTTAAGTGTATTTATAACTTATTAGATACTACAATAGCAAGATTTTTTATGTGGGAAGAAAACAACAATTGTACTTTTAGGCCTTACTTGGTATGTAGTATTGAATTTTAATGGATTGGATTAGGTTTGGTACAGGATTGGGACTAGGATTGATATTGGAAATGAGACTTTAAAATTGTGTTTGGTATGAAGTAATATTATAAGGAATACTTAATTTAATTTAATTTTATAATTAGGCATTAATTATAAAATGACCATAATACCTTACTATTTAAAATTTAGTGAAAAAAAGTACTCAGCAACTCGTCATTCCCAACACACTTGTCACCTTCATCTCATTTTGTCCTTATGCCATTATCTTCAACTTCACCTTTCTCATTCAAATCATCTCCTTTCATTTTCGATCAAAACCACCGGTTCAGATTGGAGAAGTCAAACCGATCCTTGGTTTGGTCTTGTTCACCTCATTCTCTATACTCCTTGTTGATTCCTTTAGGGATTGATCAGTTTCACTTGTCTGACAAATCCTTTTCCAATGGCTTCATCGAAAATGAGGTGACAAACCCTTAAACAACTATAATTCATTGAGGCTCTATAGCTTGTAAAATAAATATTTCATCTAGGTGCAACTACAAATCCAAATATATTTAAATCATTATAACATGGTACTGCTTGCTAATTTATTTTGCTATATGTAAGATGAACATTCCATTTTTTTATTAATGATGAATAATATTCTATTATTTTCTTTTAGATGTTTTCCAAATTCCATGTTTTTTTGTCATGTATGATCTGATATAAGTTATTGTTCTTTTTGTAACCTTGAGGAGAGTTTATTTCATATTTGATCCCTCTGTTTTTGTCAATGTTTTGAATTTTGATTTTTTATTTAGTAATAGTGATGATGGATATCACAAGTAACTCCAGTTCATAGAATAACAATGTCACTCCTAATAATGAACCTCCAACTAGAGCTTGTAATATGAGTTGGGCCCACCAACCCGTGGCGGGTTGGGTTGGGAAATAAGCGGCCCATTTAGGTGCAGGTCTTTTTGGCCCCCACCTGCGGCGGGCTAACCCGCCAACCCCTTCTTTTTTTTTTAAATTTTTAAAAAATTAAAATTATTTTATAAAAGATATGTGGATAACATCTAATCATAATGTAAACCTAATTAATATTGTATGTCTATTGATAATTTGATTAATTTATATTTAGTTTAAATCCAATCTTATAAAGTGCATTATATATCTTTAAGTTGTATTATATAAAATTTGAATTAGATTTTTTATGTTCAAGTTATGATGTATTTTTTTTAATTAAATTTATGAAAAAACAAATTTATTTGAGGTATTGAAACAAATAAAAAATATATTTTAAACATAAGCTAAAAAAATATTATGAGTAAGAAAAATATAAAAAAAGTTAAAAATTTTTTTTTTAAAAAAGTGGCGGCCTGGGTGGCTAGGCTGCCAACCAGCCATGGCGGGCTGGTTGGGAAAATCCCAACCCATATGTAAGCGGGTATTTTGAGCCCGCCGCCAACCCGCACCTTACGAGTTGGCCCGCATTACCAGCTCTACCTCCAACTACAAATTCTAGTGGTAATCCCAATTCTACTTCCAATTCTTCACTTCAAGCCAAAATTGATCCTGCATGGTACATGTTGCCTTCAAAAAAGAGGAGGCACAAAATATGTATATATTGCCTTTTTTTTTTAGTAATAGCAATGGAGGAGGAAGGATAAATAGGATGAAGCAACATTTCATCGGTGTGATTGGTCAAATAGCTTCTTGCGAAAAAAGTTCATCTTGATGTACATCATAGGATGATAGAGTTTTTAAAAGAATGTTCTAAGAAAAACACCACTGAAGATATAAAAGAAGGGGAAGAAGAAGAAGCCAAGAGACAGGAGGGAAAGGAGAATTGAAGAGAGGAGGATGCCATGAATATCAATTATTATTTAAAGGGTTGATTAATCCACGACTATTTATAGTTTCAACCAATTTTTAATCAAGTCCTTATAGTTGTTTTTATTAGGTCTTTAAAGTTTCATATGTTTTTAATTAGGTCCTCACAATTTTTTTTCCCTCTTTTTATCAAGTCATTATAGCTTTTTACATTATTTTTAATTAATTCCTTATAGTTTTTATTCTTTATTCTATAACTATGAACTTCTGTAATAAATCATTGCAATAATCTTATGTTAATATTCTCTTAAAATTTTTTAAATAAACATATGTATATTATTTATGTTGCAATTTTAATTTTGATAATTATAAAATTCGTTGTATAATAATAAAATTTGGTAAAAATAGAATATCATTATAACTAATTTATAGTTAATCATAATTACTTATTCTAATCAATTATTAATTTCCAAATGGTTAAAATAATTATCCTGTCAAATTGTATAACTATTAATATCACAATGAAATTAATTTTAATGTATAAAATTAATAAATAAATTTTTAAAAACTAAAAAAAATAGGTGAAATTATAAGGACTTGATAAAAAGGAAAAATGATAAAAAGGAAAAAATTAGAGGGATATAAATAAAACCGTGAGAAACTATAAGGGCCTGATAAAAAGAAAAATAACTATTTAGGGACGTAATAAAAATTTGATTGAAACTTTACAGATGTGCAGATTAATTATCCCATTTTTAAATCATCAAAGGCTGAGTACAACCAGTAACTCTAATTACGCTGTTCATTTTTAGAAATATAAAATAATAATTATAATAATCATAAATTAAATTGCAATCATAATCAATAATAATAAAGAATCATTGCACAATATTAAAAAAATAATAATAACTCAATATAAACAACCTACAGCTGTCTATATGCAAAAGTGTGACACTTCTCTCGAATTAGGCTATTGGAATGAAGGTTTTGGTTTCATCCCACATACAACTTTCAGAATCTGAAAGCTTTAGAAGATTAAGATTAGACTTTAATTTCATTAATGACACAAGTGGATGATCTTTTGTTACTTCTTTTGTTTTATGTTTAATTTCTTTCTTTCTTAAAAAAAATTACCAGAGGGGATGGATAGAGATTTTTGGATCCAGTAGAGGAAGAATCTTGCTAAGGGTAAATGGGTCATGTTTTTAATTATCAACAAAACCATAAATATGAGTTTAAAATAACTCACTCATATTCTTCCCTTCTTCTCCTGTCCTTTTTATATGGAACAATCTCTCTCATAAAAATGAAACTAACAGATTCTTTTTACTTGAAATTTTAAATTAATCTTTTCATTTTCACTCTCATTAAATATATGTTACTTATTATCTCTGTAATAAATTTATAAGGGGTAAGTAAGAGAGAATTAGTAGCAATAAAAAGGATAAAAGAGAATGGAGGGGGAAAGGTGATGAAAGAAAATATGATTAATTAAAGGTAAAATAGGTGAAGTATCTAATGTTGGGACTACTTCAAATAAAATCTTACAAAAAAGACCGAACCAATTTTAAAATTAATCGGAGGGGCATCTTTTGGTAGAGACTACTTGTCTTCTAAGAACAATCTTTTTTTTAACAGAAAAATTAAGTATTACCACTGAAAGTCTTCATTTGACAACCTATAAAATTAAAGTTATTACTTAATATGCTTAGCTACAACTTTTATTGTTAAGCTCAAAGCCTCACTTCTAATGGCGACGTTATATTCAATTATATATATATATATATTCCACCATTAATTAATTGGCTAATTTAATAAGTTAAATAAATAAAATGAAGTATTCCAAAGTAATTAAGAAATCAAAAGATACCCACTTGTTGGGGCTAATCTCCATTCTCCAATTGATCATTGATTAGGACTCTTGCTCCACCATAAAGAGGTGTTGGATCTCTCTCAGCTTTCCAATATATGTACATATATATTATTTGATTTCAGATTCTTTTCTTTTAATATAATTATAAATAATAAGCACAGATTGTGTAATATTCAAATTCTCGATAACTGGATATAAAGGCTAAACGAGTACCTAAAGATTGATTAAGGGTCAGAAGGATTAAAGGAAAGGAAAAAAAAAAAGAATAAAAATGGTATTCTATCAAACATAGAAGAGAAAGAGCAAAATAGGCATTTTGAAGAAGGGACTAAAGTGTCAATTTGGAAATTCAAAAGACCTAATGGTCATTTAAAAAGGGGACTAAGAGGAGAATTTCGAAATTTGAGGGACCAAATTGCCATTTAAGGAATTCAAGGGCAAGTTGGTAAATAAGTGCAAATCCAAGGGTATTTTGGTCAAAGTTTGACCAAAATATCATAAAATTTTTTAGGATACTATCAGATAGAGAAAAATTCAATGATCAGTAATTAAGGCTTGGTCTGAGTTAAAATAACCTTTGCGGGAATTTTAAAGGTCATTTAATTGGATGTTTAATAAATAATTTATAAAAAATAATTATTTAAAATACCTAGAGGTCTCAGATGTCTTATCTCAGAGCAAGGAAAAATAGTTCAGAAATCCTAGTATTTTATAAAATTGTTTCTAAGAGAAAGTCAAAAATAATTTCTTGGAATGGAAAGAA
Source organism: Vachellia collinsii (assembly GCA_006871305.1). NCBI lineage: Eukaryota > Viridiplantae > Streptophyta > Magnoliopsida > Fabales > Fabaceae > Vachellia > Vachellia collinsii. Next base: position 8,328 of record QFDD01013027.1, read on the forward strand.
AAATGCCCTGAAAAACCCCAAAATTGGGTTTTTTTCAAAAATTAATTAAAGAAATTCTGTAAGCAGAGTGAGGAAAGAAAAATCATGGAGGTATCTTATGAATTTTTGAAATTTTTAATGACCATACACAGGTCAAGTGATCAATGAATTCCTAAAAAATAATTCTGGCCCGATAAAGTAACCTTTTGAACAACTAAAGTAACTTTATTTACATAAAGCATATTGGGAGGATTGAGATTTTGCCACATGTCATTCTTTAATATAAATATGAAAAGTAGAAAATATATTTTAACTATGTGGTAGATTATCTCAAAGTAAAGTTATTTTATCATTACAATCAGGTCCCACACATTAAGACACCTAAGAGCAGATTTTTTTTAAAGTGTTCAAGACACTTTTTGAAGCTCCAAAAGGCCATTTAGGTTGGCCAAGCCTGCAGCAAGGAGAGGCAAAAATGTGGAGGAGGAAGGGAGAGGAAAAAGAGGAGAAAATCCACCCAAAATCCAAGGTAAGAAGTGATTTTCACATGTAATCTTCCATATTATTGATCTCCTACCACTCCTCTTCCCTTAAATCGGTTTGTTTTTGACCAATATGTTGTGGATGTGCTACTAGAACAATATGATTTTTGGGAGGGAAAGTGAGAAAGAGAGGGGTTTAGAGGAAATAGTTGTTAGAAAACAATTCTATGCATGATTTGGAATATATTGGTGGTTGTTTGGATGAATATATGAATTTTTGGCATCAGGTTACTGTTCATTGCTGCTGGCCAACACTGTTCATGCAAGGGAAAGAGTGATTTTGTGATGTTGAATGATGGAAAATGAGCTAGGAATGTGTTTATGCATGTACATGAAGATTGAAGTTGAAAATTTTCATTTTTGGAAAATTGTGTGCATATTTCAGCCAAGTATAGAACAGTAGGAAGTGTGATTTTGATGATTTTAATGCTTCCAATGAGTTTAGAATGCAAAATTGTGTAGGATATAGGTGAGAAAGAAATTTTGGAAGCATTAGAATTAAGTTTGGGAAAGTTAAGAGTTTTAAGGTCCTTAAAATTCAAGAGAAGTTTTAATAAGGTTTTGAATATTTTAATGCATTGGGTATAGTTCTTTTTTAATGTTAAATGCATTACGATATGTGTAGGAGGTTAAGTTGTAAAGAGAAGTCTCCAAAGAGCAAGAACAAGTCAACAAAATTAAGAGAAAAACTAAGAGACAAAGGTAGCAAAGCTACTAATTTTACTTAATGTTGCTATTGATTATTGTTCATTATTTGTGCTATGTTACATGCCAAATATGTGTTGTTTGAACATGCTATGTTGTGCTTATACATGTCATGGTGATGTGCAAGTGTTTTAGAAATGAAAGCATAAAATATTCATGCATGTTTAGTTAGATAATGAATGATGATCATGCATATTAATGTTTATGTTAGTGCTTTTGCTATGTGGATTCTTTGAAATCTCACTCTTCCAACATTAACATTCCCTAGGCCAAGTTTATAATAGAAGCAAAAGTAAGTTGATGGATACATGAAGAAGCCTAATGTCTTCAAGTTGCAAGGGAGGCCTATTTATGTTGCATATGTGATGTATGTTGAGTTTTGAAAATGTGTTGGTAAAACCTCAACAACTTGGGATGTATGGTTAGTGGATTGTGAACATGTTAGAAGAGTTAGAGAATTGTGTTGAAGAAAAACATGCATGAACAGTGAAGAAATTAAAAAGGTGACAAAGAAGTCCAACACTCTTGTCAAAGCTATAAATTAAGGTGATAGTAAAATGTAGTAAATGAAGCCCAATTTCTTTGAAATTTTTCAGATAAATAGTTTACATGGCAAGCTTTAAAATGAGCCTAATTTTGCTGGATTTGGAATTTTGTGAAGAAAGTTATGATTATCCAAAGTTAGAAGAAAAATTTGAAAAATTGGAAAATGACCAAATAAACAGTGATTTTTCACGAATTATTCTATATTAATTGGACAAAAGGATATATTTTCTAGAATTAGTTATGAATTTTTAAAGTTGACTAAAAATCTGAAATTTACCAAGTGAACAGTACCGATGAATAGTACTTTACCAAAGTTTTAAAATTTCACTTGGTTAGCTAATTCTAAGCATTTAAATACTTTAAAGTGGTTTATAAATGGTCTCTAATATAAAATGAAGTAAGCT
>QFDD01013028.1:0-10338 GCA_006871305.1 Vachellia collinsii
GGAAGAGAAGAGCTTGTAGATCAATTTCATGAAAAGAATTGAGCTCTTACCTTGAGTTTAGCTTGATTCCACTTCTCCTTCTTCCTCCTCTTGAAGTGACGCCTTCTCACTCTGTTACTGTAAGTCATGATCATGATTTGGGCAGAATGAAGGCTGTAAATATGTTTTAAAGGCTGTCCATAAGTAGAAATAATTGTGGGGTCCACTTACACTGCTAGGGTAACTTTATACTGATGTAATCTACCATTTTGAGTTAAATATCCCTCTTACCTTTTCTCTTTGAATAAGAGGGCACCAAATGGCACTCCTCATGTCCCCACAATCTCCTTTATAAAAATAAAGTAGCTTTAAGGTTGCTTTACCCGAAAATTTTCTTTCGAAAATGCTTTTCAGGGATTTTTCTGATCACTTGACCAATTCAGTGTTCTTAAAAATTCTTATAATTCCTCTGCTCTTTTAATCATTTTTCCTTCATCAATTCTCATTCCGGATGTGTCTTTAATTAATTTTGGAAGAAAACCTTATTTCGAGGTTTTTCCGAGCCTTTTTCTTCCGTTCTTACAAACCATTTCTGACTTTCTCTTAAAATCAATTTTATAAAATACTAGATTTTTTGAGCTATTTTCCCACACTCTGAAATCAAATATTTGAGGTCTCTGGGTATTTTACATAATTATATTTGACTAATTATTTTATTAAATAGCCAAATATTAAATAACCTTTAAAATTCTCGCAAAGGTTATTTTTGTCATTCTGACCTAAACTGGGTCTCAATTACTGATCAGTGAATTTTTCTCTATCTTTTGGAGCTTTAAAAATTTTTCTAATATTTTGGTCAAACTTTGACCAAAATGCCCTTGAATTTCATAATGATAATTTGGTCTCAACTTTCAAATTTACACTTTGGTCCTTCAATTCTAAAAATGTCATTTTGGTCCCTACTCTTCCAAAGTTCCTCTTTTACCTTTTGTGCCATTAATTAATCCATAATTATTCGATTAGCCTTTCTGCCTGGTTACAGAAAACAGGGATATCACAACAAGTATAGGACATAAAGTGATAAATACTTAAATATGACTTCATAAGTGTGTAAGTGTACAATGCCTACTATGTCACACAGGTAGATGTGTTCGGCTTTCTCACACGAGCAACCGCCTTTGACACTCATAATGAGTGTGTAAATATGAGATATTTGTGTTCGCCAGCAAGTAGTAAAAATGCTAAGAGTAACACTGTAGCATGCGATTCATACCGTATATGCTTAAAAGAACAACAAATAGGAAGCAAGTGAATAGGCTTGTGCTTCATTGTTGTATGAGTCCTAGAAAGTTTCAATCCTTTCATTGATATCCTTTGTCTTTAATAATACCATAGAGGTATATTTCAATGTTTGCTACTTTAGCATACTTCCTATAATCATGATATATGCGATCTAAAGGTGTTATGCTAGGAAAGTGAATTAGTCATATTATAGTGACATTTGGGTGAAAGGAAGATTACTTGGAATATACACACTTATGTTCGTGTTTGTGACTGGTCCTTATGATATTATTTTGTTAATTTCATAAGTGTCAACACTAGACATATGAGAAAGGCAATTTGAGTTTTATACTGACTCACAAGGAATTAGATTGACCATGAGAAAAATATATATTGTTAAATGTAGGACATTGGAGGCACTATACTAATATCATTGAGCTACGCTATAGTGTTGTCTTGTGGTGGTCTATAAGAAAGGGATTTCTCGTGCAAATAGCCAAAATGAAGATGTTATATACACATGGTCACAACAAAGCACCTAATATGAAAGATTGAAGGAAGAGAAAGATTGGATTTCAAATTCTATTAATTTACCATACATGTTATATTAGGATGTGGGAGACAGTTTCAAGATAAGTGGGGAAACCAAAAGAAACTCTAGAAAGGATTCCTTCGGTGCTCTCTCCCTCTCTCGATGAATTCTCTCTTCTCTTTCCTATCAGTATCAATTGTTGTGTAATGTAATTGAAGTCCGTATTGGTGCTACAATTCTGATATGGGTACTCAGCGAGTCAATCAATTTCAGATAAACCCAAAATCCTTCACCTTCTAATGAGTACCACTATGAGAATAACATTTCACTCAAGTTTGTGCCTGCTAATTCTTCTTCTCTCTGAAATGTTCTCTACCATATGAATATGATGATGGATTATTGTTATTTTTGTCGTCACTCTAATTCCATAATAAGATTATGTAATATACTCAAATTGCAACTTGGCTTCATTGACTAATGACTATGTGTATAGTTGTGAATGGGGTGTTGCTCAATACTACTGAAACGAGCTGTCCTTATATGGCTATGAGAGTGATTCTTGATGAAGGGGTGGATTTTCACTTTAATGAATCAATGCAGTCTAGCAGTGTTTCACTATTATTATTATGTTGTGTAATAGTTTGATTATATTTTGGGTTTGGTGGCTGTAGTTTCAGATTGTGGTTTGTTCCTATAGTTTTATTAAAACTTTGTCTGAGTTGATGCCTTTGAATTGAGGGACTAAAACCAAAACTCATCCAATGTACATTGGTCAAAATCGAAACTTGTATGGTTATGTACTTTTTACAATATTTTAATTTGTTGTGCTTTTAACAAATTTTTGTTTTAGTTCTTATACTTAATGTCATCAATTAAACTTAAACCAAATACTAATGAAACTATATGAACAAAAAAAAGTGACTTGAAATTACATGGATTAAAATTAAAATTCTCGATCAAATTGCGATTATCAATAGTGATATTAACACTAGAAAAAAAAGGACTTTCGACGGCGACAAAAAAAGTCGCCGCTGAAAGTTACCTTCAGCAGCGACAAAATTATCTTTCAGCGACGACTTTTTGTCGCTGCCGAAGGAGCCATTCAGCGGCGACTTTTTCTTTTTGCCGCTGAAAGTAAGAATTTTTTAATTTTAAATTATTTTAAATTTAATTATTTAAAAAAATTTAATACCTTCAGCGGCGACATTTTTTGTCACCCCTGAAGGTAATTTTTTTAAAAAATTATTTATTAAAATTTTTTAATTTAAAATTATTTTTTCATTTTTTTAAAAAAGTTTTATTACCAAAATGTCGCCGCTGAAGATAATTTTTTTTAATTTTAATTATTTATTTTTTTTTAAAAAAATTTAAATACCTTCAGCGGCGACATATTGTGTCGCCGCTGAAGCTAATTTTTTAATTAAAAATTAATTATTTAATTTTTAAAATTTTTATTGAAAATAATTTGCTTATCTAAAAAAATATTTTTAAGAAATAAAAATTATTATTTTAATATTTATATAATTTATAAAATTATTAGTTCATTAAAATAATATATTATTCAATCAATAATATTCTATATATAAAATTAAAAGTTATCATCCGATTTACTTTTATTTTATATTAATATTATATATTGTATATGAAGATATATATACAAATAATATATATACTTAAATATGTGTGTGTGTATATAAATGTCTACAATTTAATATATAGTAAAATATTATATATATATATATAATATATTTAAATATGCGTTTAAAGTATGCAAAGTCATTGCAGCTCAACTGGTAAAAGCTTACGCACGCGGCCAAGAGGTTGGAGGTTCAATTCGTGGAGGAGGCAAAACTTTAGATTTATCAGATGGTGACACTTGGCATTGTGAGGTGGGAACATGTGGCGTAGGTGAGGTGGCATATATGTGGCGACACGTGGTGTGCAGGGAATAGTGGTGATGTGGCACCGACCAGTGATGATGTGGCAGTCGCTGGAGTAAATTATTATTTTTTAATAATTTTAATATTATTATTTTTTAATAATTTTAAAATTTTTATTTTTTTAATAATTATGAAAATACTTTCAGTGGCGACACAAGAGTCGCCGCTGAAGGGTACCTTCAGCGGTGACTTTTTTTTGTTGCCGCTGAAACCTTCAGCGACGGAACTTTCAGCGACGACTTTTATACTTTAGTCGCCGCTGAAAGTCAATTTTTTTGTTGTGTAACCAGTTATATTTTGTAGTTTGAAAGGCTTTCATCTCTATGAGAATGAATTGTTTCTTTTTCCTTCTATTTGTTAAAAGGAAGGAAGTGTATCAACAGGATTTTAGAAAGCTTTCATTTGAATAAAACAAGGCACAAAGCATGAATAAAGTGTCCCCAACAGATGCTGGGGAGGGCGATCACTGTCTTATGTAACAGAAGCTGGAGCTACAGGAAGGGTGGGTATAGCTGTCAATGTAGATGAGGCAGTGAGCATCGTGAATGTTGCAAAATCTTAAATGAGGTATTTCCCATAAAATGAACTATGAATTACTTATTTACAATATTTAATTCCTTATTAGAAGTAGGAAACAAACCTGATTTGAGATTTTTGAAAGCTTTCATTTGAATAAAACAAGTACTTTTTTTTTTGAATAAAACAAGGCACAAAGCATGAATAAAGTATTCATCACAACTTATAAATAAAATCTTCGTGGCGAAGGAGGAACGAACGGATCTTCGAAAACATCACTACCAGCCCCCATCAGATGCTGGGGAGGGCGATCGCTGTCTTATCTAGCAGAACCTGGAGCTGCAGGAAGGGTGGGTAGCTGTGAATGTAGATGAGGCAGCGAGCATCATGAATGGAAGCGCAGGCTGCGGTGTTTGCATTCGAGATCATCGAGGGGATCTTAAGGAGGCTTTAATTTCATGGTCCATATAGGGGAGGGAGAAGCCCTGTTTCCAAAGCTATGGGCGTGTTTAATGGGTATGCGCAGAACTTGGGGCAGCGGCTTCAGGAACGTCAAGGTAATCAGGGATAGTACTGAAGCATTGAGGCTCATTTCTGAAGAGGAGAGCATACATCATGAGTACCATGAACTGATCAAGAATAACCACAGCTTGCTTCATAGGGAGTGGACGATTGAGCTAGCCCATTGTCGACGTGAGAATACTATGTTAGATGATTCCATCTTCCTTCCCTGTGCTACTGCTCACTAGTTAGTGCCTTTGTCCTTTAGTATTTCCATGTTATTGAAAAAAAAATCTTCATTTAAAAAAAATTATTAGACTAATAAAATGAGGGAGAATGATAAAAAAAGAACTTGAAAATTGAAAAATCTTAAATGAGGTATTTCCCACAAAATGAGCTATGAATTACTTATTTAGAATGGTTAATTCCTTATGGATCAAGAGCAGGAAACAAACCTGATTTGAGATTTTGCAATTTCAAAATTATTTTCATGTCATTCTTTCATAAAATAATATAAAGTATCCTGTTTGAAAACATTCTAGGAGACTTTCTCTTTATATTTTACTTTACTTTATTTAAATTGTTCATATTTTCTTTCGTTTATCATAATGAACTAGTTATGTATGAATTATTTTTAGTTTGCATCGCCCTTTGCAAATTCATATATGTTAGTAACTTAAATATTTAGGGCCCGAACTTAACTTAAAACTATGGTTGATCAAAAAAGATGAATCTAAAACAATCCTTACAAAGTGAGCTTTTCCCTCATTGATTTAACCATTTGAATATAGTGAATATATATTTACTAATTAAATAAATAAGGTTAGCAGTTTAACTTGATTATAATAGCTGTCAAGTTTAAAAAGTATTTTTGTTACATTTAAAAACACTAGTGTTACACCACGCGCTGCTAAGGATCTAATACCCTGAGGGACCCCGGAGTGGGTGAAGGGGGAAGGGAGACGCAGTAGGTAGGGTGCACTCAAGTCCCACATCGGTTAGACTCGTCCAAATTGAAGGCTATATATGTAGTCAAGGTATGACCTTTGACATCCGAGGTGCCTTTTGAGTGACTATGGGACCCCAAAAGGATAAAACCCTGTGCCTACGGGCGACTAAACAGGGACAATACCTCGGATGTTACATTATGGTATCAGAGCCAAGGACGGCTTTTTCCGTTAGTGGGGAGAGTGTTACACCATGCGCTGCTAGGGACCTAACACCCTGAGGGACCCCGTAGTGGGTGAAGGGGGAAGGGAGACGTAGTAGGCAGGGTGCACTCAAGTCCCACATCGCTTAGACCCATCCAAAGTGAAGGCCATATATGTAGTCAAGGTGTGACCTTTGACATCTGAGGCGCCTTTTGAGTGACTATGGGATCCCAAAAGGACAAAACCTGTGCTACGGGCGGCTAAACAGGGACAATACCTCAGGATGTTACATTAAGTGTCACACTAAACACTGCTAGGGACCTAACACCCTGAGGGACCCGGAGTGGGTGAAGGAGGAAGGGAGATGCAGTAGGCAGGGTGCATTCAAGTCCCACATCGGTTAGACTCATCCAAAGTGAAGGCCATATATGTAGTCAAGGTATGACCTTTGACATTCGAGGCGCCTTCTGAGTGACTATGGGATCCCAAAAGGATAAAACCCTGTGCCTACGGGTGGCTAAACAGGGACAATACCTCAGGATGTTACATTAAGTGTCACACTAAACACTGCTAGGGACCTAACACCCTGAGGGACCCGGAGTGGGTGAAGGGGGAAGGGAGATGCAGTAGGCAGGGTGCACTCAAATCCCACATCAGTTGGACTCATCCAAAGTGAAGGCCATATATGTAGTCAAGGTATGACCTTTGACATTCGAGGCGCCTTCTGAGTGACTATGGGATCCCAAAAGGATAAAACCTTGTGCCTACGGGTGGCTAAACAGGGACAATACCTCAGGACGTTACATTAAGTGTCACACCAAACACTGTTAGGGACCTAACACCCTGAGGGACCCCAGAGTGGGTGAAGGGGGAAGGGAGACGCAGTAGGCAGGGTGCTCTTTAAGTCCCACATTGGTTAGACTCGTCCAAAGTGAAGGCTATATATGTAGTAAGGGTGTGGCCTTTAACATCCGAGGCGCCTTTTGAGTGACTATGGAATCCCAAAAGGGAGAACCCTGTGCGTACGAGCGCTAAATAGGGACAATACCTCATGATGTTACAATATGGTATCAGAGCCGAGGACGGCTCTTTCCGTTGGTGGGGAGAGTGTAACACCAAGTGCTGCTAGGGACCTAACACCCTGAGGGACCTCGGAGTGGGTGAGGGGGGAAGGGAGACGCAGTAGGCAGGGTGCACTCAAGTCCCACATCGGTTAGACTCGTCCAAAGTGAAGGTCATATATGTAGTCAAGGTGTGGCCTTTGACATCCGAGGTGGCTTTTGAGTGACTATGGGATCCAAAAAGGATAAACCTTGTGCTTACGGGTGGTTAAACAGGGACAATACCTCAGGATGTTACACATTGTCCAATGTTCTTGTGGTGCTGGCAATAGACGGTCTCCCTGTATCGTCTAAGCATTCGATTGTTGAACTTTCGTCACTGGGACTAATAGTGGACTGTGTCTTAGGCAGACAGTGCTCGGTCACTAGGACTGATAGTGGACCATGTCTTAGGCTAGTCTCGCCTATTGGGCAGTGAACTGACTAAACTCAAGTTATTGTTTGAACGTACAGTAAATCTGTTAGGTTCTATCATTTCTCTGTGTTTCTCATAAATTTGAAAACACTCTAGGGGACTTTCTCTTTATATTTTCAGATGAGAGAACGTTGACTTTCAACACCAGTTTGATTAAGTCAGTAAGATGCAGAAAACAAAAACGAAGAGGAGAATAAATAATGGGTGGATTGCCTGGAGCTTGTTCTTTGCTTCTTCTGCCACCACCACCTTTGCAAATTCATATATTTGATTGACTTAAATATTTAGGGCTAGAACTTAAAGCTATTGATGAATCTGAAACAATGGTTAATAAAAAAAAGATGAATCTAAAATAGCCCTTACCAGGTAGCTTTTCCCTCATTGATTTAACTATTTCAATATAGCGAATATACATTTAATAATTGGTAAATGTGCAAATTTAACAAACAAGTGTTTGTCCAGATGCTACTGTCACAGTTTACTTTTGGATGGTACAAAAATAGTAATTATGTTTTAAAAATGAGGCAATTTTGACAATGCCGTTAAGCCATACAAACCGTCTTTACTTTTTAAAATGTGAAAGATTGTGCCCCACACAAAAAAAGTAACGGCGGTTTGTATTGCTTAATGGTATTGTCAAAATTGCCCCACTTTTAGAACATAATTGCTATTTTTGCATCATCTAAAAGTAAATTATGCCAACTTGATCTAGGTGAATACTTGTTTGCCAAATTTACACATTTACCCTTTAATAATTAAATAAACAAGGGTAGCAGTTTAACATGGTAATAATACCTATCAAATTTTTAAAAGTATTTTTGTTATATTTAAAAACTTTTTAAAAGTATTTTGTTACATTTAAAAACTTATAGTCAGTTTAATAAAAAATTAATATATAAATTTCTAATTAATTTTTAAATAAATTCTTAAAAAATATTTTCAATATAAATCTTTTTGACGTTTTAAAATTTAATTGATCTTAGCGTAACTGTATTGTATAGAAGCTAGAGTTTAAATTAATTCAAAACAAAAATATAACATGTATGATTATATAATATATTATATATACTATATATCAACAAATATAATATAATTTATAAGAATCTATATAACACAAACCAAGGTGACTTATTTAAAAATAATTTTTATATATTATTGAAAATTTAAAATTTCAATACTTTTAATGCTCTTAAGTAGTTAAGCTTAGTTAAAAATTTGCTACTCAGTCTTTTTTGCGAGCTGGTGCTTTCCATAGTCTTTAAGTCTTAAATGTAATACCATTTCTTGTCTTAAATATAAAAGTTAATTGATTTTTTTTTAGAGATTAAGAAAGCTAATTTACTTATATATTGATCATTTTTTTCAAACTAAATTTTTTGATTTATAGATTGATGTATAATCTAATGATACAATTAAGTATTTTATAACATATATCGTAATTCAATAATTTATTTAGCTTTTTTGATCTTTCAAAAAAATCAACTGGCAAATTTATTTGCAGGACAAGAAGTAATAGCTAATATATAGAGCCATTTGTTTTGGTTTTAATCTTTGGAATCTTAATTTATTTTATCTTTTAAATCTACAATTTTTTAATCTCTTCTTATTAATTACAAATATTAAAATTTTTTTACCACGAAGTTACATTCAAGACAAATGATTAAAATAAATAATTTCTAAGAAAATACCCATTAAATAAATAAATAATTTTTTTAATATTTTCAAATTAATTATCCAATAAAAAATCTTCCTACCTTAATTGATGCTCATTCTTCAACCTGTTTCAACAAAATGATAAAGAAAAATTAATCTTTTAATCCTCTAACATTTGACCCATTTGTAACTCATTCCATTGAGTATGATTTGGTGCCACTCGGTCCTTCAACTTTTGATGCACTTAAAATTCAGTCTTTATCTTTTTGCATATTTTAGAAAGCTATCTTTATTAAACCAGCTCATCACTGAATCATCTTATCTATGAATTGATAATGCTGATTCGGCCTTCAAGTCCTATCCCAATCCTCTTCGTCTCTGCAAGGAATCTCACCACTGCGTTGCTCTCTGGGAGTTCCACAACTCCTACCTACTGATGCACCACCTTTTTAACAAAAGTACTTCTTCTCAGTTTAGAACTTATTAACAGGATTGCAAATTTATTTATTAGCAGCATAGTGCTGAAATTTAAATGTTTTAAAATATTTAGCTCCAATATGGAGGCAGGATAAGGATAGAAAAACCGAACAACAAATAACCTTGAAAAAATTATAAAGATTCAACTTGAGAAGAAAAATTATTCTTCAACAACAGAATGAGGCCAAGAGTGGCGGTAGTGATTAAGAGCTTCACTGTATGCACAGAAGAAGCACCGCTGGTGGAATCCGCATAGAGCAGCGACGAGATTCCTTGCAAAGATGGAGAGGGCCGTTGAAGATGATGTTTGGAGATGCATGGTGACTTGGCAGCTAAAGTGGCACCTATTAATATACACATAAGATCACTCTGATATGAGCTGGCTGATTAATGATAGCTTTCTTAAAAAATGTGAAAAAAATTAAGGACTGAATTTTAAGCGTTTCAAAAGTTCAGGACCAGACCAAAAATAATAATAGAACCCATACGGGTTTGAAGAAGAAGAAGACGTGTCATTATGTTCATCTCCAGAGCCACTGTTCAAGAAGACCAGACCCCTAGAACGGGGTCCTGGCTGTCGACGGGAGAGACGAGAGGGAAGTGAGAGCTCAGCTGTGCGACAGGAGAGAAGAGAGCCCGACACCATCTCCACACTTGCTTCCAACATCGTCGTCTTCACCGTCGTCTTCAACCCAGCAGAGACACATTCTCTTCCTCCACCTTCTTCACCTTCCTTCAGCGACACAACGAAGATGATGAACAGGAAGAAGAG
>QFDD01013035.1:0-12335 GCA_006871305.1 Vachellia collinsii
GAGGACCGAACCAGGATAAACCACTTTGTCCATTTCCTTCATACTCTGCTTTACGCTTTTAACGTTGCGAAAATTTTATCTGACCAATTCACCCCCCCCCCTCTTGGTCGAATCCGATCCTAACACGAGAAACATCAGTAAAAGTAAAAGGGGAAAAGTTCTCACTCCCTTAGATCAAAATAAGCAAAGGTCGACATCCTGATGGACCAATGCTAATTAAAAGCACTAGAACCAGTTATCATTAACAACAAACAACACCAAGTAAAATGAACGGTATGTGAATATGTGTTCATTATAAAACATTATGTCTATGTCAAGTTGCGTGCTTATATCTAATGCTTGTTACCAATTTTTTTATGAAAAGATATTCAATTCACACATTTTGAATAATTAAATTAAGTTATTTGTTTGCAATATATATGTCACCTTTTGATAAATTTACATTCAATATATGTACTATGATATGCTATGCATATTTCAATAGGAACATACATTTAATAACAGTTTTAAATATAGAACTACAATGAATAAATTATAAATCTTAAATACATTAGTTAAATTAATTTACCTATTGTTTTATATGAAAATATCAATTTTGATCTATTTTATTTCATTTATGATTTTTAAATTCATGGATATTTAATTTCTTTGTTTACAATATATCCATATCACTTTTCATAAATTTACATTCAATATATGTGCTATTATATGCTATGCATGTTTCAATAGGAACATACATTTAACAGCAGTGTTACATATTGAACTATGATGAATAAATAATAAATCTTAAATACATTAGTTAAATTAATTTTTTGTGTTATACGATCGTCATATTTCTAAAACTACATTAAATATAGATTTTCAACATGATAAGTTTTCAAAAATTCATAAATTTGGTAGATAATAATGAATTTATTTCTTATTTACGGCCCAATAATTAGTTTACCTATTGTTTTATATGAAAATAGCAATTTTGACGTATTTTATTTCATTTATGATTTTTAAATTCATGGATATTTAATTTCTTTGTTTGCAATATATTCATATCACTTTTCATAAATTTACATTCAATATATGTGCGCAAGATGATAGTATGGAAAAGATTTATATATTTTTTATAATAACAATATGTGATTTAATTTTTTTTTCCAACTGCCATGTTTTAATACTTGTCACATTTAAATATTATTGAATATGCGTTCAAGGTTAAGCTATTGGTATTCTAATATGTATACTATGTCGTTTAAGAAATATGGTGGTTTAAATAACATGCTTCTTTTTTCATGCTAAAATGTGTTTATCATTAATCAAGACAATTTAGTCACAAATATAGTACCATATTTCATTTCCTTCAGGCAAGGTTGGCAAGTCAATCGATCATCGAATGTTACCCATGCTACAAATCAAAGTGTTGATAATCAGTACTTGATCCATGATTCACAAGGCAATACTGATGAAGTCTCTTCATGTATGGTTTTCTTGCACTTAATATTCAATTTCTTTAAATATATGGAAGTTAACTTGTATTGTTTTATGGTAGCACTTACTTATCATGTTGAATATTGTCTTCAATTCATTCTAACACTTTTACCATATGCTTGGTTGATGATTTATGTCTAGCCTCTGAGGTCGATTATAGGAACGTACATTTTAGTTTCACATGCGATAATAATGAAAGTATTCATTCCGGTGAGAATCACTCTGAAGTTAATACAGGTGACCAAACTAAATAATTATTATTATTAGTGTTCATGAAATTTCTTCAATAGTATTAAATGCATTATATCTATATTATTCGTAGTGTTAATAAGAAATTTTTTGTGACAAATATTTTGATCAGGTGAAGTATCGTCTGTTTACACTTCCATGCCGCCTACTAAATATATGGATAATATAGGTAATTTTTTCGCATATTTTTTCCCAATTTATTTATATATTTATTATTATTAAGACTATACCAAAATTTCTAACACAATATATGGCAGACTACATAGATGAAGGTGATCCTATTCATTCATGCAAAAATTGTGGTGCAATGTTTTGGTATGGTGAACGCCTTAGGAAAGATAAGAACAGAGGAGTCCCAAGTCATTCTCAATGTGCTGGCAGCAGGGCAAAGTTGTATTGCCTCCAATGAAATCTCCTCCTCCTATATTGCATGATTTGTATTTTGACAAGTTTGATCATCTTTCACAAAATTTCCAGGCAAATTTGAGGCAGTATAACGTGTTCTCATTCACATCAATGGGTGGCAAAATCAACCATAACATTAATAATGGTGGGGGTCCTTATACATTTGTCCTTTCAGGAATGAATTACCACAACACTGTTAGTTTATTACCAGTTGATGGGATGAAGCCAGCATTTTCTCAACTCTACATTTTTGATATTGATAATGAAGTTTCCAATAGGATTTCGGCTATTAGGTAGCATATTTAAAAATTTTAATTTTGTATATAAATCATTAAATAAGCAATTGTTACATTTACATCGTTTTATGGAAACTTTATATATAATCTCTAATGTTGTTTTATTCTAATGCAACAAGCATCATAATAACTCAACAATCGATCCTATCATAATAGGCATGATACAGAGGACATTGGACGACACTAATCCATTTGTGAAACAATATTGATATGCCGGTGACATGTTAATAAACAGTGTGACAACAGAACTTAAGTTATGTCTTCTAAGCAGTCGACATCATGACGGTAGAACTCATAATTTACCAATAGCATTTGAAGTTGCGGCCTTAATTGTAGGTGATATTGATTATATTTACCATTGCAATATCCTCTTTTATTTCCTTTTGGAGAAGATGGTTACCGGGTTGACATACAACATAGTAGTCATACCCTTTCTACTGCTAAGATCAGAAAAAGGGTTAGTATGCGAGAGTTCTTTGCTTATTGGCTAATGGCTCGGCGAACTGAGGTATCTGCTCTGTTGCATGCCTCTCGACTTCTATAAAAATTCATTGTTGATGCTTATACAATGATTGAATCTCAAAGGCTACTTTGGATTAGGACACACCAAAAGGAACTTAGGATAGAGTTATATCAAGGAGTGCATCAGCAACTGGTAAAAGGATAATCTTACCATCATCATTTGCAGGAGGTGCATGATACATGATCCAAACTTATCAAGATGTGATGGCTATATGTAGATGGTCGGGCTATTCTGAGATATTTTTAACATTTACTTGCAACCCTGCTTGGCCAGAGGTTACACGATATTGTGAAGGGTTTGGGTTCAAGCCATCATGTAAGCCTGAGATATTGTCTAGGGTTTTCAAAATGAAGTTGCAAAGTTTATTGGATACAATAAAGGATGAGAAGATTTTTGGATAGATAAGAGCTGGTGAACTTCGACACCTTAATAATACTGATTTCATTTCTCATTTTACTTCATGTCACACTTCATTCCATAATAAGCACTAACTTTCTTTTGTTTATTATGCCCAAATCCAAAAGTCTACACCATTGAATTTCAAAAGCGAGGTCTGCCTCATGCACACATCCTTTTATTCCTTGAGTCGTGCAACAAGATGTTGACACCAGAGGACATTGATAGGTTAATATATGCTGAAATACCTAACCAGTGCATTCAACCAAGGTTGTATGAATTAGTGAAGAAGTATATGACTCACAGTCCTTGTGGGCATAACAATCCTACGTCTCCATGCATGAAGGACAAGAAGTGCAGCAAATATTTTCCCAAGAAATTCAACAATCGAACAATAATAGACGATGAAGAATATCCAACATATCGTCGTCATGATAATGGGAGATTTATTGAGGTCAGGGGTGCTCTATTGGATAATCGGTATGTGGTCCCATATAATGCAGTGTTGCTCCAAAAGTTTGAGGCCCATATAAATGTGGAGAAATGCAATCAATCAACTGCAATAAAGTACCTGTTTAAATATATCAACAAAGGGAATGATCGTATTGTGGCTGGTCTTTTTTGACAATAACTCTCAACAACAGCCACATGAAATGGTAAATGAGATTGATAACTTCTATAACTGTCATTATATATCAGGCTGTGAAGCTTCATGGCGCATATTTGGGTTTGAAATTCATCGTAGGTTCCCTGCTGTTTAGAGATTGAGCTTTCATCTTCCTAACCAACAATATGTTGTCTACTCTAATGATGTTGATGTTTCAGAGTTGTTACATAGACCACGAGTTTCTGAGTCCTAATTTCTTGCTTGGATGAAGAGGAATATCGATGATGAATATGCACGGACATTAACATACCAAGAATTCCCAAATCACTATGTTTACCAAAAATCTATAAGACAATGGAAGCATAGGCAAAAAGGATTTGCAGTAGGTAAGATTGCCCATGTATCTCCAACATCTGGGGAGTTATACTACTTAAGGATATTGTTAAAAAAAGTCAGAGGTCCGCATTCATATGAGGAGCTTAAGAGAGTTGACAGTTGTATACATGCAACATGCAGAGAGGCATGCCCTAGGGCTTTTAGAAGATGATAATGAGTATATTTTTTCCATAAAGGAATTTGCTGTTTGGGCATCTGTTCAGGCTCTACGAAACTTGTTTGTTAGCATGTTTATGTGTTGTTGCCTTCAACGTCCAGTTAATGTGTGGAATCAATGCTCCAAGTATTTTTCGGAAGATTTGCTATATATTAAACGTAGTGATACTAGACGCTCACGTATGTTTCAAAGGTCATTCCCATATTTTTTACTACATCATATTTATCTTATTAATATACCTAATATCAATTTCTATTGTCTATGTAGAGATCAACATCAATGCCTATGATAAAGAGCAGGTTGCTTTAAGAGAGATTGATCTCTTGCTAAAGAAGAATGGTAAATCCTTAAAAGACTTTCCATCCCTTTTGTTACCAATAGCTTCTAGATTCACTGATTTCTCAAATGATCTTATCATTCAAGAGCTATCGTACAACCTCCATGACTTACAAGTTGACGCTACTAACTTCATTGCAAACATGAATTCAGAACAAAAGTTCATCTTTGATTCTGTAATGTATTCAGTTAACAATTCATCTGGTGGTTTCTTCTTCGTCTACGATCATGGTACTCAAAGTTTGCAATCCCAATTGAAATAATAGAATTTTCTACTTGTGCTATTCACCAAAACTCTCCACTGGCAGACTTGATAAGGTGCACTAAGTTGATTTTATGGGATGAAGCACCAATGGTGCAACGTTATTGCATTGAAGCTGTTGATTGCACACTACAAGATGTTATGCACTCTAACTTACCCTTTGGTGGTAAATGCATTGTCATTAGTGGTGACTTCCAATAGATACTTCCGGTAATCCCAAAAGGAACAAGAGCATATATTGTCAATGCATGCATTAGTTCTTCTTACTTATGGAATTATTGCAAAATTTTTCAACTCACAAGAAACATGAGGTTGACTTCTTCAGGCACTACATTTAAGGATAAGGTTGAATGGTTCTCACAATGGTTGTTGGACTTGGGAGATGGAAAATTGGGACAGTTGACATATGGTGCAGCTGAGATTGATATCCCTCATCATTTCCTCATCGAATCATCGGTTAACCCAATTGAAACAATTGTTAATTCAATATATCACAATCTTGTGGACAATCTACATTGCAACGAGTACTTCAATGATAGAGCAATATTATCTCCAACAATTGATCTGGTTAAAGAGCTGAATGATTTCTTATTGTCCCAATTACCAGGGGAAGAGCATGAGTACTTAAGTTGTGACTCAATATGCAAGTCCACTGATGACTATGATACTTTTGACAACCTCTATACAACTGAGTTCCTTAATACAATTAATAGCTCGGGATTGGCATCACATAAATTAGTTGTTAAGGTTGGAGCGCCTATCATGTTACTTCGGGTTGTGCAACGGTATCCGTCTTCGAGTGACATATTTAAGCAAGTCTGTTATTGAAGCCATCACTTTGAATGATTCTAAGCCTAATGAAAAGGTTTTGATTCATAGGATGGACATGAATCCTTCTGAAAATAGATGGCCTTTCCGAATGAGAAGAAGGCAATTCCCAATAACTTTATCTTTTGTAATGACTATCAACAAAAGTCAAGGGCAGTCTTTGCAACATGTTGGATTATACCTACCAAGACCAGTATTTACACATGGCCAACTTTATGTTGCTATGTCAAGGGTTAGAACAATGGAAGGTCTAAAAATATATGTCCCAAGAAATGGTATTGATGGGAAGAGAACAACAACTAATGTTGTGTACAAGGAAGTATTCAATTATGTTCAACCTTCAAGTTATGTTAAAGATATTAACGATGGTAAAGTTGGATGATCAAAAGTATTGCATGACATGAGCATTGTCTTAATTCACGTAGGTCAATTCATGTTGTTTAATATTTCAAATTTGAAGTAGTTATTTTTTTAATGCATGCAATTTGAAACAAATGGGTATATCATATTCTACTCGCGCATCACGCGGGGGAGGTAACACTAGTTTTTTTATAACATGATAAAGGCTATTAAATTGAGTAAAAGATACAATAGTTAAGAGTTCAGAAAACGACAAAGGACATAAGATAGAAGAAAGATGAGAAGGTCGAAGGGGTAGTAGAGACATAATCGTGGGGCCAAAAAAGTAGCGACATAATACAAAGTGATTATACCCTGGACATCTATAGTTTTTTTGCTAAACTACAGGCATTTTTGTATTGGAGGTAATCTCAGTTGAGATAATGTTAGATATTAAATGTAGACATATTCTAACGAAGATTCAAAGTTCAATTGACCGTGTTACGATGGATTAGTCTATTCCACTGGATTTAGTCACTATTGATTGTTGTACGGCCATAAGCCTTCCTATTGAAAAAGCAGAGGGTCATGATCAAGAAAGCCATGTGCCTGAATCCAACAAACCAGCAAGGCAATAAGACTGTATAAATCAAAGAGTGAAGAATCTGAGTTCATCCTTTGCTTACCAAATAAAATGATACGTTGGGGAGCCTTTTAGACATCACAATGGTAAAATGAAGAGTTTTGTCCCTTATCATCTGAAAAGTGTTACATCCCCATCATTTAAAAACAAAACACAATATAGCATAAAGTCTCTACAGTTGTTATGGACTTACCACTGATGTATATTATATAAATGGTTAATATGCAAATCCCTCAATTAGGTATAAAGGGTTAATATCTATATGGAATTATAGATTAAGGTTGAAGCAAAAATAAAACGAAGGTATTTAAAAATACCTCAATTAGCATTCCAATTTCGAGGCTACCAAATAATATTGAAACAATAGTCTCACTTGACAAGCATTCCAAGCAATTTTTATACAGTTGTTTGTCCTTATTTTTAATCGGTGTGGGACTTGATTAATTCCTTCAAACAAGATACATTCCCAAGTACCAAGAAGTTGTTGGTTAGGGGGGAAGCGGTCTTATCATCGTAATGAGAATAACCCAATTTTGGATATATCTAAAAAAACCATACTTGCTGGGAAAAGTAAAAAATACTTTGCGTTGTAAATCTAAAAAGAAATTAGTCTCAGTCTCAAAGTAACTTGAAAATACAATTTTATTATATATATTCCCAAGTTTCACATACACATACAAGCGTGACATATAATTAAAACATTACCATATGACTATACCATTCATGAGATATTACAATAGTGTTAAATGTAGGAAGTCAAAGGAAAACTCTTTAACTCATTTCATGAGTTAAAAAATATATTTGGATCTCTGCCTTTTTAATGTTATTACTACAAATAATGATGAAGATGGTTGAAAAGGCCAAAAAAAAAAAACACACAAAAGAGCAAGAGTTGGTCAATAGCCTTATAGTCTAATATATTGAAACCACGATTAGAGAGAGAGAGAGAGAGGTATTTTAAAATACCTCATCAATTTCATGTTGAGTCCATCAAATAGTGGTGAAACAAGAGTTATTTGTGTTTATTTTTTATTGGTGTGGGACTTAATTAATTCTTTTAAATAAGATATGCTGCCAAGGCTCACATACATACATATTTGCATGCTAATGATTAAAACCTTACCATGGTTAACTGTTGTGAGAGACATGAAAACTGAAAACTCTTAATCAAATGTCATGAATTTTAAAATATATTTTCATCTTTTCCTTTTTAATGCTATTACTACCCGATCTTTAATATAAGAGTTAGTTGGATTTTTTGTGAAGAACTTAATGAAGCAAATTAATTGATCTATCTATCATTTTTCCAAACTAATTTATCTGATTTATAAACTAATGTATAATCTAACAATACATATAAATATTTCAGAATGTATGTTATAATTAATTTATTTATTTAGTTTTTTTATTTACTGCAAATAATAAATAATAATGAAAACTGAAAAGACAAGGGTTAATACAATCTTGATTATATAAGTAAGGAGTTATTGTTTGAATAATGGTGTCATGGAATCTATATAATCAATGGACAAAAATTACCTCCAATGCCTTATATTCAAAATGAGATTAATGTTCATGATTAAATATTTAAATCAGTTAAAACGGGGATTAAATTAATGACATAATAATTAAATAAAAATTTGATAATTAAATGGACGCAAGCACACACGAGATACAATTTGTAATAAGTCTAATCAACACTACAATACATAAAATTTCAACAAAATAGCACCATGTGGACACAAATTATCCAAAAAAAATTTTAACCTTTAGTTTAATTAGAAATAAAGAACTCTTCTATTCGCTTTATTCACTTTGGGCCTCAGTTACTTTCAAGTTTCAACCTTCCTTATTTTTTTTAAATGACAAAAGAAAACATTATAAATAGCTCTATACTATTATATCATATTCAAAAATTTCTGCAATGAAGTCAAGAAGCGAACTAAAGAAACTCATTCTCTCCGCAGTGCTCAGAGCATGTTTCGCCATGGAGTCTGCTATCTTGTTAATATCTTTGCTACACCTCTCCATCTTTACAACTCGATATTGATCCAATCTTCTCTTGATCTTTTTAAAAAGCTCGACTACCGGGTGTTCCTCTCTCTATCCAATAGTAATAAGCTCTATTACTTCCCACCAATCCGTTTCAACCATCACCTTGCATTAGTACATGTTACACGCTCTTCTGGGGCCCCAAAGAATACCCCAGGATTCAACATGAAGGCTCCTTCCCTTACCATGTTGAACATGAAACATTTAACATCAAACCATTTTGATGCACCCCTCCAATCTTGCTTGAACTTTAATTTGCTGAAGCTATTCTTTTTTTGTGTGCGTGGGAGGAATTTGAAGACATGTTTGTTCTTTCTGATCCCAATTTTATTTAAATCTTACTGATATAATTTTTCCTTAATAAATTAAAAGGATTACAAGTAATATTGCTAATGCTTATTGCGCCTTCATTTGTTTGGATGGAAAGAACATTATGGAGGAGAAAAAAAAACTAACTTCAAATTTCACAGGAGGAAGATATACCCGAAAGCTCATTTCAACGTCCAAGTTACAATTTGACAGCCGACAATACCTCCAACATGGGTCATAATACAACAGCTCAATCTTGTAAAGAATAGCGCAACTAAAGTCTCATGGCTACTCAATTTCATGTAGTTGACTTCACGAAGAATGATGACCACAGCAAGAGAAGAATGAAAGATGTGACAAAAGTTGATGTTGAATAAAGAAAAAGTGAAAAGCATGTACAGTAAATAAAATTGAAATGTAGCGTAAATGAGGCTTTTGATTGTCTATGTAGTCCTCCTATAGAAATCATCCAAAAATTTTCTCATCAGCCTTCTTTGCAAGTGTCAAAGTTTCAAGTTCAATAAAGAATACAACTATTTGATTTGTGTTCTTCCATTTTATTCTCGCTTTTATTACCATGGGCTTTTTCTGGGTATCAAAGCCAGGTTACCAACTTTCTTGATTTCAAAATTTATTACAATTTTCCTAAAGATTACCATTTTGAATTCTGATGGAAACTTCCCCACACACGCACACACTCATTGTTTCCTCAATGTGAGGAGGCCATTAGTGATGAACATGTGTCAAACCATAACCGGGATTAAAAAAAAAAAATCTCTATCTCCAATAAATACCTCAATATAATCATTCAGGTAAAGATTAACCACCAAGTTCCAAAATTTTCAAGTCAATAGACGATGACAACAAAAAATAATAAAAACTTGATTGGCGCCACCAATCACTCGTCCTCTTGGCTACGCAACCTGGCGGTTCTGTTGGTAACAACAACATCCAACTGCGCTGCCCGCTCAACAATCTCCTTCCGCTTCCGGGTCGATACATTGTGCGCTATCTCGGCACAGTAAGTCCTGAAATTTCAACATATCAATAAATACAGAAAAATGCCGGTGAAGAAGAAACAGCGATCAGAATGCACACCATCAAAAGGGAGTTAGTTAACCTGTTGTGCATCATCAAGAGTTCCAGCTCCTTCACATTGTTAACAACAAATTTCTTGAAGCCGTTAGGGAGATAGTGACGGGTCTTCTTGTCTGAACCATAACCAATATTTGGCATCAAGGTGCATCCTTTGAACTTTCTTCTAACACGGGAATCAATACCCTTTGGCCTCCGCCAGTTGGTCTGCACACCACAATAAAAAGTAATATAACATAATTAATGACAACCCAAAGACCTAAGGAAGATGGAAATGAAGTCATAATAGCTACAATGGGTCTCCATATGAGAGCACAATACAGTAATGAAAAGTTGTCAAGCACATTACTTGCCACTAAAAACATGCTTCAGCTCTATGCCAAGCTAAGAACACACATACACACATCTACATACATATTCATTTCAATAATGGAGGTTGTCTCCAGCATCCTGAACTGCTTTTGACTTGGTTCAGTTTCGTTGGCAAGCAGACTACAGAATACAACAATGATTCATAATAGAAACCAATCATTCTGATTGATTTGCACACGATTTACACAAATTACACTTGACTTGGTCACAACGACCTAGTTTGCTCATTTATAACAGAGTAGAATAAGTTTTACAGCAAGATGCTGCCTTCAATTTATCCTTTTCATTTAAGGCCTTCAATGGAATATTGATGCAATCTTCCCTATGAACAAACTATGCTTTCTAATTATGACAATGCAGGAGACAACTTCAATTCAGATATGCCTGGTTTTATACAGTAACAGTAATAACAAGACGTAAGCCAAAAAGGTATCAAGTACATCATAACAGAAACCATAATTTTATTCTTTCTTGGTTCATGCAGTCACATTTTACAAAGGAATCTGTAAGTGAAGGATCAACCTGAAAAAGCAAGGATGCAAAACTAAAATATATAATATACTCTAAAACATTTTCGTGGTCCCAGCAATTTTAGACTGTTCACACTCACTTTTTCGTTAGATGATAAATTAAGTACAATAGACAAGAAGATCAATTTGAAATAAACTAACTCAAAAGGAACTCATGTGAAAACACATACCTTAACAGAAATTTTCCTGTCACTCTGGGGCCTCTTGAACTTTTTGACACGCTTCTTCACAATTTTCTTGCTTAACAACGGAACTGCCATTTTGTCTCACACAGGTCTAAAAAAGAAACCATAGATTATCTTCATCACTCGACATATTCAACATAAATAAACATGAAAAAACAAAACAAAACGCAAGCATTTATCTCAACGCAGATTTCCTGAAACCATCTATTGCTGCATGAAAAAGCATAAAATCCTTACCTAAAATACACTGATGTTTCGAGGAACTTGGACTCACCACAAAAGAAAAAGAAAAAGCAGAAACTACAAATCTAATACAATGCCAGCAAGTGGCAATTGAATAAACCAATTTACATAAACATGAACTCAGTTACTCCAAATCACATCGACCACCGGTCTAGCTTAACGTTGCAGTAAAAAGATTAAAAATAATATCAGTAGAACAACCACAACTGCAAACAAGTTCCATTTCAACATCCCGCATAGGATTTAACCATTTGGTTTTAAACATTTGAAAGCAATTTCGTTTCCCAGGTTGCATATACTCCAATTATCACATTGTCTTGAAACCCTATACAGATAGATAGAATCGTTGAGGAAAGTAGAAGTAAGGAGAACCCTAAGAGGCAAATAAAAACCAAAAATCAACGAGAAGATTCAAGGAAATGATCGAGAAATATTCAAACCTGCGTGCACTGCAACTCGGTGATCTGAACCTGGGAACGGGAAAGATGAACCCAACGATTCCGTAAGCTAGGGTTTTAAAAACATTATATATACGAACGGGTCATGATCCGGTGGTAAAAGGACCCATTTTAAATACTGTGGAGTGGACGAGTGGTCCATTTTATTTTTCTTTTTTTTTCAAAGATGAAAAAT
>QFDD01013036.1:0-10178 GCA_006871305.1 Vachellia collinsii
AATACTTACCAACCTCCAAGCATTCCCCTTCTTTCTTCTTCCTTTCTTGGATAAAGATAGCCCTAGGGTTTGGTTACATTGGTTGGGTAAGATTCTTGGGAATCTTAGTAGCATAAGCAACTATTATTCAATCACATAACTTGCATTAAAACATGATACATGCTCAACCTACTTAACCTTGAAAATAAAAATGCTATGCATACCTTATATGCCACACAACATAGCATAGAGACAAATCTTCATCATGTCATAACCTTATCATTCACACCATGGCATGTTATCTCAATCATAGCAAAGCAAGTAATCATGCAATAAATACAATGAAATGTAATTAAAACAATAATTGCTAAGCTACCTTTTTCTCCTTGCTTTTCTTGGTCCTTTGCTTGTCAACTCTTTCCCTTAATGTCCAATGGTTCTAGATAACATCACATAAAGGTTACTAACTCATTTGGACCATTATAGCATCACTTCTTCATAACTATTCTTAACTTGCTCTCTTTAACCTTAACTATGTCCTTTTGCAACCATGGGTTTCAAAATTGATCTAACATGCCTCTCCTATATAATTTTGCATGTAGATTCCATTTTTAAGCTTAAATAGTTCAAAAGAAACTTCCTTCCCTTTCAATTACTCAAAACAGAAACTTAAAGGGAGTTGTTGCACAAAATTCCAATCTTTGTTTCTAATGCTTCCAAATTTGGTTTCTCACTTGTACGCTACACAATTTTTCATTTTAAACTCAATGGAAGCATCAAAATCATCAAAAACACATTCATTCTTCCATTTTTCCTGCAGGTTGAAACAGAACAGAAAAATTGCAACATGATTTTTCAACTTCTCTTGCTTTATACATGCATGCTCTTACTTCTAGACTATTTTCCAATCATTATTCAACATAAAAACACTTCTCCCTTGCAGATCAATTTCGTGCAGTAGCCCATGAACAGTGATTTTGTGCCAAAAATTACAAACAAGCTCAAATCAACTCAAACCAAGCATCAACATGTAGCAAATTAAGCATAGAGTTGATTTATGGCACTTACCTCTTCCAACTTTTTCTCTTTCTTGCCTTTTTACTTCAGCCCCTTTTCAAAACCCTCTCTTGAATCTCTTGAATCACAGCACCAAAGGAAAAATTGCACAGATTAAAAGGAGGAATAGAGCTCATAGATCAATTCTAAGGAAGAAATTGAGTTCCTACCTTGAATTTGGCTTAAAAATCCTTCTCCTTCTTGCTCCTCATGAACTGCACGACTTTGCTGCTTCTTTTACTCTATTTCTGTTCGAAAATGGCAGAGAAAATGGGCTGGAATGAGTTTTAAAATCTGCCCATTAAGTTATAAGAGTTGTGGGGTCTACTTGCACTGATAGAGTATCTTTACACTGATGTAATCTACCACTTTAAGTTAATATCTCTTCTTGCTTTTCCTCTTTTAATATGAAGACACCAAGTGGCATATTCTCAAGTCCAACAAGTTCCTTTATGAAAGCAAGATTACTTTATGGTTACTTTACCTGAAAATTTTCTTCCGAAAATGCTTTTCGGGGATTTTCTGATCACTGGGCCAATTTAGTGTTCTTAAAAATTCCAATAATTCTTCTACTCTTTTAATCATTTTTCCTTCCTCAATTCTCATTCTGGATGCGTCTTTAATTAATTTCTGAAGAAACCCTAATTCGGGGTTTTTCCGGGCCTTTTCTTTCCGTTCCAGCAAACTGCTTCTGACTCTCTCTTGGAATCAATTTTACAAAATACCACAATTCATGAGCTATTTTTCCTCACTTTGAAACCAATTATTTGAGGCCTCTGGATATTTTAAATAATCATTTTTTACTAATTATTTTATTAAATAGCTAAATATTAAATAACCATTAAAATTCCCGCAAAGGTTATTTATGTGATTGTCACTTAAACCGAGCATCAATTGCTGATTAGTGAATTTTTCTCTATCTGTTGGGACTCTGTAAAATTTTCTGATATGTTGGTCAAACTTTGACCAAAATGCCATTGAATTTCCAAAATGACAATTTGGTCCCAAGAATTTCAAATTTACACTTGGGTCCCTATTCAAAATGTCCCTTTGGTCCTTTCCTTTTCAAAATGACATTTTAATCCATCCTTTTCCTTCTACATCCATATTTCCCCTTTTGTTATTCTTTTTGCCTCTACACACATTTTTCCTTTTATTTTCTTTCACCTTTAACTTTCCTTGATTGAGCCAAATGCAACATAATTTCCAGAGAATCTTTTTATCTGATAAGAAACTTTGTAAAATTGAGTTTGGCAGCATCTATAATTCAAGCTCATTACCAAACTCTTAGGCCTAGAAATTCAAGGTATGACACTAGATGTAGTTAGGTTTTTCCTGCTAATATGGATTTATTGAACTGTTACTTGCTATATATGACTTTTATAGTGTCCTAAATAATATATCTAAAGGGGTTATTAATCTCACATCTCCTAATACACAAATGGAAAACTTCAATATAATCAGAAAACAACAACATTCTTAAAACAATTAAACCAACATAAATTCAGACAATTATCAATTCCAATCAATCATGAAATACCTGGAGGAATAGAGTTGGGTTTGCAATTGAAGCCACAAGCCCATCTGCATGTTTCATTTGTAATGGCCTAGTTGAGAATGATACATTTTGATTAAAAAAATAAAATAAAATAAAGTGACGTAAAACAAAATAGGGTAAAGGCAATTTTGCCCCGGAACTTTCCACACAAGAGCATTGGGTATCCGGAAGTTTTTCTTAGCTCAATTTTGCCCTGAAAGTTTTCAAAAGGGACCAATTTTACCCTACTGTTATTCAAAGTTAACTTCCACAGTTAAATAACATATGACACTCCACATGGCACTCACTAAACCACCTCATCGCCCCCATAGCACTCCACATGGCACTTAGAATTACACCTGGAAAAAGAAAAACCACAAACTCTTACTCTCTCCTCCCTGCACAGCAGCCCCCTCGGGGGCTCCTTCCTTTCTCACATCCATGGCTTCACCGACCATCGTTGTCTCCTCTTCATCATCCATGGCTTCGGCCATCCTACCTTCAACAAAGCCATCGTTGTGGGGCATTGTGAGCTGAAGTGAGGAGAGGACCAGATCCCGCTTTGGGAGTAGATTCATCATCATCTCAAGCACGAGAACCGATGAGAAGATCCAACGGAGGCACAACACAGAGGAAGGTCGTTGTTCAGACTGGAGGAGCTGGGTCACCTTCTTCACCAAGTTTAGGAATAGAAGACAACGCTGAACACGATTGGAAGGGAGGGACGCTATTTAGGGAAAGTTCAGGAACCAGTTTTTCGTCGTCACTCTCGCTGCTCGCTGCTGCCTTCTCCTTTGGTGGCTTCAACTTTAGGTTTGCTTTGTTCTAATATAATGAAATTTCATATTTGTTTGTTCTTTGTATTTTATAAATTTCATATCTGTGCTTGAGTTTTGAATCTGAAATGTCCTCAGAGCTGCTTGATTTTGTTTATAATTTTTTTTTGGTAGCATTGTAAATTATGGGTTTAGTGTAAAATAATCTTTGCTCTTCGATTTTGTTCCAGGATAGCTTTTTCTCATGAATAATCTTTGCTCTTCGATTTAGTTCCAATATAGCTTTTTTCTCATGACTCTATTAACCTTTAAGATTAAACAAAGAGTGTGGGTTGTGTTATGTAGTTGGATATGATATTGAGAGAAAGATGATGAAGATGATTAATCGGTGGAGATAAATATGGGATTGAGGGAGGGGGAGATGAAGATGATGGGTCGGTGGAGAAGATGAATATCAGAGTGAGGGAGAGGGAGAGGGAGAGGGAAAGGGTTAGATGATGAGGTGGAGTATATGGCAAGGAGGGGGTTTAACTGTCGAAGTTAACTTTGAATAACGGTAGGGTAAAATTGCTCCCTTTTGGAAACTTTTAGGGTGAAATTGAACCAAAAAAAACATCCGGATACCCAATGCTCCTGTGTGGAAAGTTCTGGGGCAAAATTGGACCTTTACCCAACAAAATAAGGCTTGTTAATTAGGATAATATTAATAATTTAGTTTCAGTTCGACATATGTACTCACTCTACGAACTTTCATATTTTTATATTTCATCTATTATCAATTGTATTATTTTTCTTTTAATTTCATTAAAATTTCAATTAATTTCTGAACTTATATTTTATAAAAAAAATAATGGGTTAATAGTTATTTTTGCCCTATAAGTATTCGCAAAATATCATTGGACATCCGAAAGTTTTGTTGGTTTCAAAAGTATTCAGGAAGTTTTATTTTGTATCAATTTTGCCCCAAGTTGACAGATCCTAATTGAGCCAAATGGTTAACTTTTGTTGACCAATTTTACTAACGTGGCTTGCTCATATGGCATTCACCTCACATTTTTATTCCAAATTAGACTTCAAAAAAACTTTAAAAAAATTATTATTATTCTTCCAATATCTGCATACCACCATGGTCTGGAATCAACCTTCCAAACAAGAAACCCAGCTCACCGTTCTCGAGACCCCACTCTTCTTCTCCAGCGACGGCTTCACTTTCTACGATTCCTATGGCTAGCTCGTCTTCTGCATCGACACTTACAGGCCCAATGCCCGCCATAAGGACTAGTTCATCCTCATGGATCCTCACGGCCTATGCCTCACCATTCACCGGATTTGCTTAAAAGATTGGCTTGTCGCAAAAGCTTGTCCTCTGTGTAAATAGGATTTAGTTATCAATTTGTTTGACCTTGTATTCTAAATGGAAAGGGAAGAAAATTCACATTTGATAAATCGGGTCTCTGAATCGAGCACTTTTCCCCTTTATATATCCTCAAATTCAAGTTCATTATAGAAGCGATAATTCCTCAACCCCGCCATGCGAGAGCGTCCATTCGTGACAGAAGCACTCTTAAGGAACCGTGTATCGCCACTGTTCATTTGCCGGGTCTAAATAATTGGCATTGAATAAACTAACACAGAAGGGGGCATGGAATCTGGGTTTAAACTAATTTCTTGGACTTAAGAAAAGCTAATCTTCGAGCTTCAGCCACTGAAATGGCGAGAGAATTTGAAGCCAGAAAAACACGCATAGCCTTGGAAAACATTTTGAGGTTTGGAGTAACATAGCTTTAGTGAAGAAGAAGAAGCTCTGGTTTCACGGGATAATAATAATAATAATAACTTTAAAAAAAAAAAGAATTTAAAGTCTAGTTGGAAAAAAAAAAAGGTGAGGTGGATGCACATGAGCTAATCACGTTAGCAACATTGGTCAACAAATGTGGATCGATTGGCTCAATTAGTGATCCGTTAACTCGGGATGAAATTGATACAAAATAAAACTTTTTAAATAATTTTGAGGGTAAAAAAACATTCGTGTGCCCATTGATATTTACTTCCAGAGTAAAAATGACCCATAACCCAAAAAATAATCCATGAATTTATATTGCATCATGGACATAAATTTTTTGATTTGCTTAAGGTTATTTATATATATATATCAACTTTTGCTCGCCTTGACTCTGTCAATTACGGTATGTGTGGCAAAGATCAGTGAAAGAAGATATTTATCCAACCAATGTATGTTCACTAGCTATATACTAGCTTCATGTTTTTAATATAAACTTCATTTAACTTTTTGGAGATATTAAAGAAATTAAATAAATTTATATAAACTATTCTGTCAGACTTGTAACCTAATATATAATCATACTTATAAGTATTTTAAAATATATATACTGTATAATAATTTATCTAATTTTTTTAATCTTCCACAAAAATCAACTTAACCTTATATTAAGAATCAGAGATAGCATTATCTCTAGGGGAGTGATTAGATACACCCTTGTTTCTGGTATAGATACACTCAGCACAACCTCATTCTCGTCTATCACAATCTGCTTAATTTGGTGCCTAAGAACAAAGGGTGACCCAATGCACGTGTCCTACCAGATGAGATCTAGGAAGGGAAGATGTATTCAATTTTACTCCCACAAGTAGAGATGTCATTTTCAAATGATGGCTGATAATACATTCATTAATTTACAATCATAAGCAGCAACTACTTCTAAAAAATAAAAAAAATAAAAAAATAATTAATTAGAATTATATTCTATTTTCTTATTTTAAGAAATTTTTATTATTCAAACATATAATTTGAATTTTAGAATTAAAAAAGAAATAAAAAATGATAAAATAAATAATGAACAAATAATATATAATATAAATATGTGTTTAATTAAAAAAAGGAATAGATATAGTATATTTATAGATATAGAAATTTTATTTATAGATTATAGATATAATTATAGGATAAAGAATAAAAAACCTTTTGAATTGCATCAATCACATCCTTAGTTCTGTTATGCAAAAAGACATTGATCAACAACAGCTATTGCCCAACTTCTATATGGTTACACTAAGTCTAATAATTACCCTTAGAATGTTTGCAAAAAGAATTTTGGTGATACAAGTACCACTACAAGCATTAATTTATTATATTATTATATTGAACATTCATATAGCATGTCAAGCACCCTAAAGGTCTAGTTATGTACTTTCATGTAATATTGTTGAGTTATTTTTTTATATAAAAAAGTTTAGATGAATTGGATCTTAGAAATTCACTAAGGTCAAAATAGGTCTTTATACTCAATGCTTATAAAGGTACTCATAAATTGCCCTCAAGAACATGCTCCTCACGTTGGTATTGAGATTAGAACTCATGACTTTATAGGCTGAATCAATTTTTTACCAACTAAATAAATCTTTGTTAGCATAATGTTGAGAGTTTTGTTTATTTTTTTATTGTACAACGCACAAATTCCACTGAGAGGCATGAGTTGGGCCTACATTATCGTTGAACTGTCATGAGAAAGTCCATTTCCATGATAAATGATTATTGGGCCATTAAGGGACGATGTTCTATTGGATTCTTTATAATTGAATTCAGTGGGCCAATTTTGGGAATTGCCAATATTTTAGTCATGGGTTATTGGTAATTTTGTTTTGATCCATAAATATCTTAGAAACAGTTCAACTATGAAATTTATCTATCTTTATCATGAGCTATTTAATTAATTTGCCTATTATGTGAGAAATATATTATTTGACAAAGTTTTAAGAGAATGAGATAATTTTAAAAATTGTTAAGTTTTTTTTTTTTTTTTTGGGTGAGCCGCACACAACTACTCACATCCATATCTACAGCCTTCCATCTATATAGTGAAGAAAGCTCACACGCATGACCCACGTAAGTGCTTTGCGTCACTAGGGTTGCAACCAAGTAAATAACAAGGGGCGCTAAATATAAAGAAAATGAAAGGTTAAAAATACATAGATGAAGAGAAATGAAAAATTATTGGATTGGAAATGAACATAATGTATCTAATATCATAAAAGGGTTAATGTGAAAAAGTATCTATGGGCTTTAACCAACAATGCATTTTAGCACGATATATTTTTTGAATTTGCAATAATACACATCAACAATCAAAATGAGAGCAAAAATATTAAAATTGTTAAATAAAACCTAAAACCGTTAGTTTTTGGGTTGAAATGCACACTACTTTTTCATAAAATAACTAAGTTGAAAATGGAAGGAAAAAACACGAAAACAATAGTTGGCCAACCATAAACCCCCTTTTGTAGGGTGATGCAATAGTGATGAAGGAGGTAAAGGAGAGGAGCCGGATCTTTTAGTGATAGAACAAAAATTTATTTTATTTGTTGTAAATGTTACGGTAACCAACTTGGTTGGTCCAAATTGTAAGCAGTTTGGTTTTATTTAAGTAGGCTATCGAGTTCAAACCTCAATGTATACAGAAATCTTCGTTGAGAGATTTATCGACCACAATTAGGTGTGCGACGAGAATCGAATCCAAATATAGCTGGGATTGAGATAAAACTACTTTTATATATTTACCTTATAGACTATAAATAATGTTGAATAGGTAGCATTTATCACTAATACAAACAGACACTTTATGTTTTTACTAGATAAAACAAAGAAATTCTTTACTGGCTTCAAGTTTTTGGCCATACAGTATGTTAGTGGCTTAAGTGTACTCTTGATCTCTCTAGCTTCATGAAAGTTTTATTTGGTTCCCTGGTCCTAATTAGGTAATGTTGTCATGTTGTTTGCTTGAAATAAGTCAGTTTTCTCCCAGCTGTATCTCATAATCCTCACAAATCTAATGTCAACAGTAATTTGTTGATTTGTACAATATTGTTTATATGATATTATAATTCGCACTCAAATTGACATTCAAGTCAATTTATTGTTTAAATTGGTTTGAAATTTATATGGACTAGAAGACAAAGGAACAATTTGGATCATTCTTTTGAATAAAACAGCATTGTTTTTGTAAATTATAGTGGGCAAAATGAAACTTGTACTCTCAAGTGTGTTGGCTTCATTCTTTTGTTATTGTTTGTGCAGGAATGATAGGTGCAATGATCACATTGGCATGGATCACATTTGGAATGCGCTTGCTTATGTGATCACATTGTTAATAGGTGATGTATGTGGTTTTGGATATATTTGGTCCTGGATGGTTTATTATTTTGGATATCTTTGGTTGTGAATGGTTTAGGATGAATGCTATTATGGAATGACTAATGATGATGAAGATGTATTTATATTTCTTTATGGTGAAATTTTCACTTCAACTAAGGAAAAAAAAACATTTATATTTTATTTTAATCCCACCTCCCCTTCTCTATGTTGAACCAAATAAGATCTAAGGTATAAAAACTACCTTACAATCATACAAGCATATAAAATATATTAATTATGGTTACCTTAATTTTAAGATAGCTTGTATGTTTAAGCCACAAAAGCACCAACAACAATAAAATTAATCTACACAATGATGGAGATATAAATTTGACATATCAATTAAATAAATAACTTGATTATATATATATATTTAAAGTCTTGAAATAAATATTTAAAATTTATACTCCTTGATAGATCCTCAATTATTTATTTTAACCTCAATTTAATTATTCTTCTCAACCTAACAACTCATTAGAAGCACAAATAAACTTCAATTGTACAAAATCCCCAATTGAAAATTTAGGTTTTCAAACATAAAATTGTTAAATTATAAATTCTTAATTTATTATAAACTGATTAAAACTTTAATAATATCTCCAATAACACTAATAAATTATTTAACTCAAGTTTAATAGGAGAAAATACTCTATATAGAATAAATCATGAATTTCTTAAATTAAATATATTTTAAATTATCACGACAGTCAAATCACTCAAATCAATTATATAAACTAACCAACAACTCAAGTGATGAAAATCTAAATGTATTTTTACCTGGTAGACATTAATCATCAGTTTTCAAAATTCCCGATGACTAATACAGTGAATATTTAAATTCTTTCCACCTCATAGACTTTAGTCGTCAGTGTGCCGTATAATTGATGACTAATATAATAAACATTTAAATGAGACCTTCCACCTGATACACTTTAGTCGTTGGTTATCTAAAGCACCGAAAGCTAATATCATGAATATCAAATGCTATAGCCGACATTTTTTTTATATAACCCGCGACTGATTTGATGAATGTTTTAATGACATTAGTTTCTTGTTTCATCACCGTTAAATCACAAATACGTAACAGTAATTTTTACATTGGAATTTTGGATTAACTGAGATGCGAAATGTCTATCAAATGTCTATCACTGTTTACCATCCTAAATATAAGAGTTAAATAACTAATTTTAAATATTAAAAAAAGTAGTTAAATTAGTTATTTGTAATAAAATAAATCTTGCCTTCCCTAAAAACCCCTGTTAAATGTACATGCATTTGGGTACTATTTGATGGAAACCCTTTAACACATGTCATCGATAAGGATATTTTGAGGGGGATTATATGTGGAAAACAAAATGGATTGAGCTATAATATTCAAGACTTGAAGTAAGCTTTTATATTAAATATTGGAGGCAATTTTTTTTTTAGATTTTTATAAAACAGAGGGAGATAAGTGATACACTAACAAAATTGATGTTGATTGTCACCTATCATTTGATGACAAACAGAAAAAAAGACTTACAAAATGTGACAACTCCAAAAACAGGAAGAAGAGAAGAAGAATTATCCAAGTAGGAAACAAACTTCCCTCCTTTACCTTCGCCACCTTTTCCTCTCATTT
>QFDD01013042.1:0-10094 GCA_006871305.1 Vachellia collinsii
AATGAACCTGTTGAGGAACACCGAGAGGAGACGCGGTGATGTAAGACACGTGAAACTCATAGAAGATCATTTTGCAAGCAGGTGAAATTTACAACTTGGAGATGGATTAGAAGCTAATAATGAACAGGCAAAGCTCGGAGATGTTCAGCAAACCAGAGCTTAATCTCTTCTCTCTTCCCTGGTATTGCAATGACATTTTTCCTTGCTTTCTGAAAGCACAGTGAGGAGAGTTATGTTTGAACAGAAGACAGGCGGATTTTTTATTTCCAATCTCAGGGACAACTGCGTCTTTTGGTCTCTTCCATCGTAGGCTTGAATTTGGGTTCCCACCATTTTTGGTGGGAAGAGATATTCCTGCATCTGAATGAAAATGCCTTCCCGGGGGAAGTCATTTTCCATTTCAAATATCCAGCCAAACGACCACCGTCACTGGAAAATGTCGATTTTCCTTTTCCATCATCGCATTTTCTTCGATCCAAACGGGCTGTAAAAGAAAAATTTATTACTTTGCGGTTTGTTTGGTTTGAGGGTAGAGTAGGACAAAGGAGGATAGGTATGGGAAGTGAGGGGCTATCTTATCTTATTTGGTTTGCTAGATGTGAAGGAGAATAGGGGATCATTTGTTTAAGAGGATAGGAAATAAATGATAACCATAATTTTACTATTTTACTTTTATATATTAATTATATCTTTTTAATTATATCATATTTACATTAATTTAAATCTTGCTTCAAAATAAATTAATAGGCTAAAATATACGTTTAGTCCTTTAAGTTTACCTCAAGTTTCAGTTTAATGCCTTAAGTTTAAAATATACACTTTTAGTCCTTTAATATTAACATCGTTAATTTTACTTAACGAAAAATGGTGACTCAACAAATTTAGATGGTGATTTTGCAATTAAATACTAATAAAATATGGTTAAATTTTTAGATAAAAATAAGTATATTAAATAATCAATATTTAAATACATTGTAACATCATTTAATTGTATAATGGTGATTGAATTAATATTTTCCGTTAAGTAAAACTAACGGCGTTAATGGTAAGGGACTAAAAGTGTACTTTTTAAACTTAAGGGACTAAAGTGAAATTTGATATAAACTTAAAGGACTAAATGTATACTTTAGCCTAAATTAATATTATAATATACATATATGAAATGATATAATGATATTTTTATTTGTAATTAGTCAAATAAAATATTTTAAAAAACTAATTAACAAATTTTATATTTTAATCATAAAAAGCTTTATTTTGGTTGTAAATAAAATAATTAACCTGAAGTAAGGGAAGGGGACCTAGCTATCAAAAATAAAATTAGAAAAAGAATAATCAAGGTTGGACTCATTATTTGTTTCCAAGAAAATTTAGTTTTTTTAACTAGCCGGAACCCAACAGTAGCAAGGTCCAACACGATAGACTTTTTACATTCGCTATGAAATTGAAAGGGGATCAACCATAAGAGAATTTAGACATTGAAGGGGAAACAAATCGACTGAAACGCACCCAGATCACATCGGGTGTTGACGAAAAGATCGTGAGGGCAAAATCGAATCATGCAGAATCCACAGACTTCCTTATCGTCCCACGAAACTTCCTTGCACCCCCTTTTCTCTTCCTCCGTCAAGTTACGAGCTGAATTCGACAATAAGATTGTTCAAATTGCAAATGATGAATTAAAACAGCCAATTAAAGATCGCAAGTAAATAGCTGTTCAGATGAGAGAAAGAAATCCATTATATTAGCACCCATGAGTTCATCAAGCAAAGCCCGCTGAGCATCCATGGCTAGCCTGGATTTCTCGCGAAGTTGAAGAAATAACAATCGAATAGGCTCCGAGTAGGGTTTTGGACGAGTGAGGAAGCAAAGAGTGGAGGGTGAAGACGGATCCATGGGTTTGTGTTTTATTTAGGTAACAGGTATTGTTGGAATATCATATTCTCTATGAGGGTAGAATAGGTATTAAAAGTATCTTCTCCTCAAATACCTTTAAATTGGAGGGAACAGGTGAGGAAAAATGAGTCAAAAATTTGGCTCTCCTCCCTTCTAAAATTGCAAATCAAATAAGAAGAAGTGGTCATTTTTCCTTCTCTCCTCTAATCTACATTCAAATCAAACAAACCTTAGGCTTATTTAACCCACTCATAATTCAAGTTTTTTAATTATGATTGGGTGCCACCGATTTACTTGTGGCTCAATTTCTGTTCTTTTATTTTTGTTATTGTCCATCATTATCAAGTTGTTATCGGTTTCTCCTTTGAAATGCGAAAATCAGTTATCCTGAAAATATCAAGCTTTGGATTTGGCTCGAGGGTCACGCTGAATAGTATGTTTGGGAATATCTTTTTTAAGTGATTTTACAGAGTTCAAGATAAGTATGTGAGAGAAGTTTTATCTCAATTTATATAAAAATACTTTTTAAGTAATTGGTAAATAAACCCTTAAACTTTTAAGAGGGATGGTACACTTGCTAGTGACTTTAAAAGCATACACCACATGTTCATGTGCCTGTTTGGCCTCCCCATCTTCATTTTCTTTTTTCCTTTTCTTTTATCCTCCGAACGCTCATTTGGGGTGTCGTAGATTCACATGTTATGCAATCAATACGCAAACACAAGTGAAAGGCAGCACTTTGAGAATTTCGTGTGATCGCCGCTGCCCTGCGGTGAAAATAGACTCAGCTACATTTGTCAAAAAGGGGTATAGACCTGCAACAGTTTCTAGGCCCACGTTGTCAGTGTTGTCATATTTCCATCGATTGTGGATAAACGTGTATAGCCTCTCATTTGCTCAAACACTGGTGAATACATGTACATCCCTTCAATCCCTACAGCAATTCATTTGCAGGGAGAATTATCAAAATGTTGAAAAATTAGACTAATATAAATTGAATACATATTTATTTTATAAATCATAAATCACATTAAAAAGTTATCTTTTGATCCAAACAGATTTAATATTTGATGCCACTTTTCTTTCAGTCTAAAACTCATGTTTTTCAAATCTAGACAGTGGCCATTCATAACATTTTCTAGAAATTTTGTACTAATTTGAAAATTGATATATTTTAATTAACATATTCAAAAGTTATGAATTAAGACTCATTTTAGAGGTTTAAATGTGCATTATAATTAATGCTGCAAAATTTGAAATCCTAACTCACATGAATACCCTGCTGTCAAATTCTAATTCCAAAATCTCAGTATGCCACAATGATTTTCATACTCCCATCCCATGCATTTTGGCCATGTACTTGCCATGGCGCTTACCTTAGATCAAACTTTGCTTTCCTGCTCCTTTTTTATGGAACTTGATTGCATTCTGAAACTTAACTTTTACCCAACCCATTGCATAAACATTATTAAACAAATACCAAACAAAATTCGCACCAAACAAAATTCGCACGACAAAACAGAAACTGATAAGAGTTTAATTAAATATCAATAATAAAAATAATTGAAATAAAATGAATTAATTTTATTTTCTTTTCTCAATAGTATATTTGTTTAAATAGAAAATTAAAGTCTAATTTTATTACTATACTTTTTTAAAATTAATGAACTGCATTTTCATACACTAGTTCTATCTTTTTTAAGTGTTTCTAACTTTCATGCTCTTCTTTAAAATCCGATTAACCCCCAACCCAACCTGTCGATTTAGCCACGTTGAATTGGTTAAAATTGGGTTGGCTAGTCAACCCAATCTCAGATTCAGATACCAACCCATATTGGACCCAAGAACAGTTTTCGATTTGAAACGGCCAGTTCGATCAGTTTTTTGTTATTTGTAAAGAAAGCTAAATAAAATATTTATATTATATATATTCTAAAATACTTATACATGTATCATTATATTATATATTAGTTTGTAAGTTAGGCAAATTAGTTTGGAAAAAATGATAAATATATTAATTTATTTAACTTCATTAATCTCTCAAAAAATATCAATTAGATTTATATTATGGATTGGAGATAGTACTCTTCTTCACACGTGACATACTATAAGCCTAGGACAATAAATTTATGGCCTAATTGCTTAGTGATAAACTTGTATATGACCTTACTTTACCTGCATTGTGACATGT
The DNA here is from genome assembly GCA_006871305.1 of Vachellia collinsii. Classification (NCBI taxonomy): domain Eukaryota; kingdom Viridiplantae; phylum Streptophyta; class Magnoliopsida; order Fabales; family Fabaceae; genus Vachellia; species Vachellia collinsii. The sequence goes on from QFDD01013042.1 coordinate 4,088, forward strand.
TCTAGAATTTCAAATGACTTAAAAAGGGGTAATAAAACAAAATAATTTACTCTAATTAGCTAATTTGATTTGATCAAGGAAGTTTGTTAAATTGGTTAAAATGACATTTTTTTTAGATACTCTAATCATCTTCTTAAATTCACTTTCAATTCAACCCCTCCCACTTGATTATTGTTGAGGAAATATTTACAAGGTTAATTTGGAAAAAAAAAATTGTTGAATAAGCAAAAGATATCTTATAATTTTGCTTAATATCAACTTTCCAATTGGATTATATATTAAAAATTGGAGGAGTATAGGATCATACTTGATATTGCATGCACGATTGAAAGAGCCCGCAACCAGCGGGTTGTTAGACCATTAAGGCAGGTTGGCGGGCCAAAAAAATTTGTAAAAAAAATTAAAAACACAATTAAAAAATTTTCTACCATGAAACATTATTTTATTTTATTCCAAAAAATAACATTATCTTACCACATCTTTTTATAATTTAATTATATATAATTATTAATATTTTGTTGTAATTTTAAATATAATATCATAAAAATTAACATGAAAAAATAAAATATTTTATAATAATTTTGAATATATTAGGTGTTATTTATTTTAAACAAGAATTTAGTATTATTTTTTCTTTGTTAAAAAATACTGATATGAAAAAAATGTAAAAGAAATATAAAATATATTATTTTGAAAAAGAGAAAAAAAAGGTGGGTTAGGCCCGTGGATTCCCACATCTAATGGAAATAAAGTAAGACTTTTGTCTTCTAGGGTACCGATATTGGTGGGTCTAAACGAGTTAGTCCGCTGTCCTGTATGGTTGGCCTTTTTAAACCCGTAGCTTTATAGGATTGGCCATTTTAGACTTTTTTTTTTTATACTAAATCATAAACCCAACCCCTGATTTAAATGAATTAATCGAACCGCTCCATTTTTCTAACTCCACCTTGCGATAAAAATAGATTCAACTAAATTAGATTTTATTTAAATGGGTTTCAACCGACCTAAAGTCTAAACCTGGGTTTAAGCTTATTGTAAGCTTTAATATGTTTAGTTCTGAGACTTCAAAATAAAAAAGAGTATGATAAGGTTTGAAACCTTTTTAAAGACATACCTAAAATGTAGGCTTTAATATAACCTTTTCTTTTTTTGACAACTGGCTTTAATATAAACTTGAAGCTTATACCTCCAGTTCATTTAAGACCTCTCAAATTGAATTAAAAATCTATGTTTTAAAAGATTAGGATTTATTCTCGGCTCCAATATAAGAATTTGGTTTAAAAAGAGTAAAGTAATAAATATATTCTGATATTATTTCTTAGATGTACTCATCACCCTTATCTTTTTACAACTTGGTCCAATTTTTTTTTTTAATTTGGTGGAATTTCATCCTTCCTATAATTTTTTGTCAATTCGCTTAGGAAAACTTAATATTTTAATTCACAACTTTTAACTTGTTCAGTCTCTTAAATTATTTTATGAAATCAAACTAATAAAAAATGTGTTTTGAAGTGCATCAACAATTTTTTATGAGGATTATAGAAATCAAATTTATGTACAAGAATTCGTTCATTTAGGATTAGAAATGTTACATTTTCTTTTAGGGCTAGTTTAGGGTAAGAAGAATGAAAATTTTTCATTAAATTTAAATTTTCAATCAGAAATGTTTTGATTGTATCTTAAGTTTAGGGTCAAACAATTGAAATATAGAAGTTGTTTCAATACAATTGTAAGATGGTGAAAAAATTTTATTCGTCTGACCCTAAATAAACAATAAAATAAGATGTAACATTTCTTGTCCGAATGAATGAATTTTGAAAAATTAATTTGACTTATAGAATCCTCATAAGAAATTGTTAAGAGAACTTTGAAGTTAATTTTTATTAGCTTGATTTCATAAATAGTTTAAATGACTGAATTATGAGTAAATTTACTTAAACCTTGTATTTAAAAGGAAAAAATTATTGCTTTAGGCTTATTTAACTCACTCATAATTCAAGTTTTTTTAATTATGATTGGCTGCGACTGATTTACTTGGCACTCAATTTCTTCTCTTTTATTGTTACATTATTATCCATTGTTATCAAGGTTGTTATCGGTTTTTCCCTTGAAATGTGAAAATCAATTATCCTGAAAATATCAAACTTTGGATTTGGCTCGAGGGTTACGCTGAATAGCAGGACAGATTCACATGTTATACAATAATGCACAGTAGCCCATGTTACTTTAAACTTGTGGATTTTAAGAGGGATGGTACACTTGCTAGAGACTTTAAAAGCATGCCCCACATGTTCATGTGCTAGTCTGGCCTCCCCGTCTTCATTTTCATTTTCTTTTTCTTTTTTTTTTGGATAAAAAAAAACACGCATCTACGGTGTTGTACGATTCACATGTTATGCAATCAATGCGCAGCACAAGTGAAAGGCAGCATTTCAAAAAAGTTCGTGTGATCGCCACCACCCTGCGGTGAAAATAGACCGGGCTGAATTTGTCCTTAGTGAAACAGGGTCTAGACCTGCAACAGTCTCTGGGCCCACGTTGTTAGTCTTGTCATATTTCCACCCGTTGTAGCTAGGTGCGTGTAGCCTCTCAATTACTCCCAACACTGATAAATGCTTGGAGGGTAAATGTTCACCGCGGAAGTTTTCGTTGAGAAATATTAGATACTCGAAATTTTTTTTTTTAACTCAATTTTATCTTAAAATTTTTTAAAACGTATCAGTTTTATCTTGATCTTTAGTCAATGTTAACTATGACCATTAACTGACACATGATGTTCTAATAAACCTCTTATCGTCAGGTGGCATTAAATATGGAGTACCACATGTTAATTAACGGTCAAAGTTAATATTAACTAACGGTCACGGTAAAACTTATACGTTTTAAAAATTTTCAGAGTAAAATTGAACCAAAAAAAACTTCCAAATACTGAACACTTCTAAATGAGAACTTCAAAAGTGAATTTGGCCCTTTACCTATACATATACATCCCTTCTATCCTTACAGCAATTCACTTGTAAAGAAGATGACACCTTCTTAGTTAATGCGTTCGAAAATTATATTTATATTAGTTGATATAAAATTTATTTTACATACTTATTTAATAGATTGTAAATTATGTTGAAAAATCATTTTTCAATTTTAATCCAAAAGGGCATAATGTTTGGTGCCACATTTCTCTGTCTAACAACTAGGTTTTTCAAATTTGGGCAGTGGCAATTTGAAGCATTTTTGAGAAATTTTGTACTGATTTGAAAATTGATATATTTTAATAAACACAATCCAAAAGTTCTGAATTGAGATTCATTTTAGAGGTTTAGATGCGTATTATAATTAATGCTGCAAAATTTTAAAGCCTAACTCACATAAATACCCTGCTGTCAAATTCTAATTCCAAAATCAAGACTCAGTGTAAAACAAAAATTTTAGTACTCCCATTCCATGCATTTTAGCCATGTACTTGGTATGGCACTTACCTTGGATTAAACTTTGCTTTCCTGCTCCTTTTTTTATGGAATTTGATTGCATTCTGAAACTTAATTAACCTTGCCCTACCCATTGCATAAACATTAAACAAATACCAAACAAAATTCACACGACAAAATAGAAACTAACATGAGTTTCTTTCGCCTCCACCTTGCTTAATCTTCGACCTGCTTTACTCTCCCTTTAGAAGAGCTTGCACATACTGTGACCAAACTCCATACTCCATAGGGAGGGAAAAAGGGACTTGCTAAGCCTAAGGTATGTGTTGTTATAAAGCATAGCTAACTGTATGAAATGAGTGATTTTAGGTAAAATGAGACACAGAATAACCTACACTACAAAAAAGAGGGCAATTTGTAGCGGTTATTTTGTCGCGGTTTTATAAACCGCCACAAAATATGTAACTTGTAGTGGTTCTAAACAAATTTGCCGTGGAAAATAAGCGTTTGCCACGACGGTTACTTAGTAGCGGTTTAAAACCGCTACAACATTTTGGCGCGAATGACCTGCCAAAATTGCAGCGTACGTTTGCAGCGGTTTTATGGAAAAAAACGCGGCAAAACTCCAAAGGTCACCAATTAGTCGTGGTTACTTAAACCGCTGCAAAATAAACCGATGCAAATTTGAAGCGTCACAGAATTCCCTCCAATTTAGCAGCGGTTTTATAAAAACCGCTACTAAGTTGCGTGTTTTCCGAGAAGTCATCGTATTTTGCAGCGGTTTGGGCAGTGGTTTAAGGGAAACCGCTGCTAATTAGCAGCGGTTTAGACAAAACCACTGGTAACTCCATGCTCTATATATTCAACTTCCATTTTCTCAAAAACGTCACATCGAAAGAGTTTCAGAAACTAAAATATAGAGAAATCAGTCTATTCTTGAGAAGAAAATGTATTACTTTTGCTTTTATTTTATTGTTTTTTAAATTTATTTAAAATATTTTTATGTTTTTATTTTTTAACTTTATTTTAATGTTTTTTATTTTATTGTAGATGTCTAGTCCCGATCCTACACGCAAGCCTGGTAAGGAGCCTATGATACCGCACGAGGACATCCCGGAACGAAGTGGCGCTGAGGCCAATCCTGAGGAGTAGGAGTTTCCGGAAGCTGGCGGCGCTGAGGCCAATCCTGACAACACATATCTCAGCGTCGAAGATTTCGATCTTCCAGATATCTCAGTCAAGGCGGCTGAGAACTTCAAGGATGAGGATATCGCCAGGGAAGAGGGATTCCCTCGGCCTTCTGCTTCGCGGTCCACTGGCTTTGAAGTGGACATTCAGGGTAAGTAATTTAGATTTATATTTTGTAATAAAATTGATGAATTAATTTAATTAATATTGTTAATGTTTGAATGAAATGTACAGATCCGACAGGCCGGCTGCAGAAGAGGAAGCTGGCATTGAGGGATGTTTCTCAGCTCGATGCTGGCCACCGGATCATGGTACCCTGGAATGAGCTGACATGGCAACCGATCGGGAAGGCCGGTCAGCTGTACCCCGCTACCTGGCCGAGCAAGGAGGGAACTACGGCCAGTTTGACATCAGCGCCGAGACGTGGAAGAGGGTGCGGAAGGACGAGAAGGATTGGGTTTGGGAGAATAAAATTAAGGTATAATTTTAATATATTAATCATTTAAGTTATTATTTTATTGTGAAATACTGATTAACTTTGATCTGTTTTGTTGCAGAATAAATTTGCTGTGTGGGATGCGCACAAGGACTACTCCATCTCGAAGATGGGAGAGGGGTGGAAGAACAGGCGAAATCGCCTGTACCACTCGAAGAACTGCGATGGCACGTAGACTATGCAGGAGGTGGCAGAAGACGTGCCTGACCCAGTCCAGCTAGAAAGCTGGGCAAGATTTGTCCGGTGGAGGAGGTCACCGGGGAGTATGGCTATCTCCAGGCGAGCTGCACAGAGCCTCGCACGCCAGACGATCCACCATACAGCAGGATCGAAGCCATTCTCCTGCACCTATGCTGAGATGGTAAGTTGTTATTAAAATTGGTTTTTAATTGTTATTAAAATTGTTATATTATGTTTATTTAGGACGACGCAGCGAGGAGGGAGGGTCGGAGGGCCACATACGGAGATATGTATGTGGCCACCCACAGGCACAATGACGAGACTCCATTATCTGAGGAGACTGAGCAACTTATTGTAAGTGTATTTTGTCTTTTCTATAAATATTTAATATTTATTTCATTTTATATAATAATTTAATATCATTTATTTTCTATTTCAGGAGCGTATTCAGAGAACTGATGCAGAGCTCAGGGAGTCCCACGGGTCAGCCTTAGACCCCACTCTCTCACTGAAGACGGCAATGGAAGGGCGTGATCAGCACCCTGGACGACTTCCAGGATTCGGGTTTGGGGCGATGAGGACCAGAGTCTTCGGAGTAGCAGATATGAAGCTGGGACTTCATCTTCTGCTGCTGCGTCGCAGGCGACCACATCGAGACCCAGGAGGCACGGTGATTCCGATGTGGACCGAGAGTCCCTACGCGCTGAGCTGAGAGAGG
>QFDD01013044.1:0-10677 GCA_006871305.1 Vachellia collinsii
TGCATGTATGTTCTATAAAATGTTTTGATGAGATTGTGTTGAATTGACGATGTGTACTCTTAGGAAGTCTAAATATTTTGAAAGTTGAGTTGAGTACATTGAGAGCAATTCCACATAGATTAATGATGGATTAAGCAAGACGTTAACTTCTATCTGTCAACATCTGTAGGGTTCCTTCATTCAAGCTGCATGGACTCGAAGATCACGTGGTGAAGCTGCGAAGAAACCTAATAGAAAATCGTGGAAGCAGAGGACAGATATGTACATGAGACCATTTTTATTGAATGTTTTCTTCTCAAAAAGATTTATCCACGCAAAAGTGATGCACCGGGGAACGAGCAAAGTTATTTCGGTTGCCACCACCAATGCGAAGGATCTCCGAAACTCTCTGCCATCATTGACTGATCATAATGCTTGCAGGGTGATAGGAAGACTTATTGCTGAGCGATCAAAGGAAGCTGATGTGTATGCAATGGCATATGAACCTAGGAAAGATGAAAGGATTGAAGGTAAACTGGGCATTGTTCTTGACACCATTAAAGAAAATGGAATCATATTTGTTTGACCTTATTCCCTATAACTTTAGCGTGTTCTGGATTCTACTTTCAAGAATTTATAATATATAATTTATTAGAAATCTTCTGATTCCCATGGCAACACGATCTTTCAAGTCACATGCTTTATTACCAGAGATAAAAAAAAAATTGAAAATGGTTTCTTTCAAGAACAACATTGACTAAAAATATTATAATTTTGGAAGTTGACTTGAACATTTTACGTACAGTATAACTTCACATGATCGCCAAAACTGGAATGGAATATATTGCACTGTTTTGAGAGAAATTTGTGTTGTTATGTTGAAGAGCCGAAGAGAAACCTGTTACCTCGGGGCATTAATTTTGTGGTTGCCACCAACGATTTCAAAGACAAAGCGGACTGGACGGTTGGACTTGGCACCGCTCGTTTCAATGGTGGCTGTTTTTGGTGTTAGGCCATTTTGAATTGAAGAAAAGCCGATTTTAAATCAGAGCCCACTTTTGGGCTGGGAAACTGCTCCATTACTGGACGATTGTACTTGGTATGGTGAACAGGTGCAGTAAAACGGAAAAAAAACAAAGTTGAGGGAGATGAATGGAGGTTTGTAGTTGTGTTCAATGTGTGTGTGTGTGTGTCCTTTGCATCTTGCTCTAGCTCCTCGCTCTCGTCAATCTGTCTTCTGGTGTATTTTTGGTCTGAAAGTTCAAGTGAAAGCGCAAAGAAGATGAAGAAGACGAAGAGGTTGACGATGGGTGAGAGAGAGATAGACGATTGAGGGTGCTTCACTTTTAAGACAGTAATGTACATGAATTAAAGGGTGTGAGAAGGAAAGAAATGTTATTCAGAATAACTAGCAAGCAATGCCGTGTGATGCGCGGTTCGATCGTAATTATAGGATGGCTGTAACCTATGAAACATATTATTTCCTTCGACTGCAATAATCCATTAAAGTTCACGATGAATGATTACACCAAGGACTTTATGTTTTCATATTTGTGATGTTATTCGTAAAAATTGACTTGTTAAATTTGTATTGTGTAAGAAAATGAACAAATTACTATCACTTGGCAATTGGTCATTGCAAATGAATTGAAATTGTTTAATTAACTGAATTCCTAAAATTTCTTTGTATACAACATTCGTTGTCCTTTTCGTTTCATCAATATTGTTGTCTGGTACATATATCTTAAGACCTTCCATGCTTCGTACCTTTGAGCATGCCACATAAAGTTGACCATGAGTGAAGACAGGTTTTGATAGGTATAGGCTAACATGTCTTAAAGATTGTCCTTGACACTTGTTGATTGTCATCGCAAAAGCCAATGAGACAAGAAATTGCCTTTGTCGCATTTGAAAATGTAGCCTTGTCTCGAAAGGATTCATGTCCATCCTATGAATCAAAACCTTTTGGTTTGGTTTTGAACCATTAAGTATGATAGCTTCAATGGCCATTTTCCCAAGTCTAGATATTATTAGCCAAGTGCCATTGCACAACCCCAATGATTGGTTGATGTTTCTCATTAACATAATTGGTGCACTAGCTTTCAACGTTAACTAATGTGGTGGTAACCTAGAACTATAAATTGTGTTTCGAAATTCAGTTGTGTAAAGATTGTCAAAGCAGTCTTTGTCATCAGCTGACATACATATGGAATCGCAAATTAAGTACTCAAAGACATCGCCTGGTAATAATGAAAGTACACACTCATTGATTTCCTTAACAACCTCTAGTGTTGGTGCAAGTATAGCACAGTCGTTGAAGTAGTTATTGGAATCTAAATTTGCCATAAGATCATTGTAAGTTTCCCTAACCATGGTTTCCATAGGGTTGTTTGATAAAGGGACGAGTAGCTCATGTGGAATTACCACATCATTGGATCCATCAATTGATTGACATAATTTCCCATCTCCAACATCTAGAAGCCACTTTGAAAACCAATGAAGGTTTGCATTGCCATTCTCATTTAAAGCTAAGGTTAAACACATATTTTTTGTTAAATGAAAAGTTCTGCAATGATCCCATAGGTATGATGAACTGATGCATGTATTGACGATATCTGCTCTTGTTTCTTTTGGTATGACACTTGCTTGAATCCTCGTGGCCTTTCAAAAATGTTAACATTACAATGAAGAAGTAAAGAAGAAACACCTTTCCCTCCCATGAAGAATGAACCATACATTGTTATTTTTCGTAGCATATAACTCTTTGTCAATATGAATCAAATATTGATTAGAGTGCACAGCATAATGCAACAAACATTGATGGCTCTGGATTTTGATGGGAACCATATAAACCTCTAAACTAAAAATCGACCAATGACCATTGAAGGGTCCTAACCTCATCTTCAATAGGGTTGAAAAGCACCTTAGTTGCATCCACAAAGGAGATGAAGGTTGGACATCTTGATCTAAAATGAAATCATTATTAATACATGTATAGAACATATTCATTAGTGCAAGATTAGCACAACCATGTATTAGCATGTGTTTCTCATTTGTTATATCCGGCCATGCAAGGATAACATATTGGACCAAAACAAATATGTTTGGAGTGTTCCTAATGGCATTGATCATGTCCTTCACATTATCTTCCCAGTCATTGTGCAACAATAAGCAAACGTGATCCTTAGCCCTATAAATAGATAAGTAGCAGCTTAGCGAGTAATGGTTATCCAATTTCTTCTGTGGGTACTAAGAAAAATAAACGCTACCATTGAGAAGTTTTATTGGAGCTCTTAAACAAAATCTCTAGGTCGCTAAATGAATCCTATATAGCTTCCCACAACCATGTTAGAGACAACACGAACAAACCCACAAAGGTCTTAAGACATGAAGATGGTAAAGTCCATGTATGGACATGTGATAGTCTTTAAAAAAGCAGTGAGGGACACGTGAGATTAAAAGTTTATCCTTCAAATATTAAACCACTATGAATAATACATGAGGACGGGATGAACTCCAAATGGTATGTTGGATGAACACGTTCACCACCTAACAATACATGAAAGTTTTATATTTTGTAAGAGTATCGTTCAATAACTCTATCCAAGAATGAATACATGATGTCATTGGTTCTAAACTGGTCGAGCATACAAGTGCCCTGTACCTGAAGCCCATTAGTGTGTAAATGAAAGTAAACAAGAAATTGTCAGAAAGCGTAAATGAAGTGTATTAGTTGAAAACTAGTTTGTCTCGCAATAATACGTCCACAGAGAATACTATCTTCATAAATCTATTAGAGTTACCAAATGGAAGAATATGATGCTAAATGACAATGCAATTAATAACAACATTGACAATAGATCTACAAACACCATTGTTGAGTTCGTCAAGATGACAGTTAACACTGGAAGCTATAACAAATGTGGAAATGGCCATTTCATTTACAAGGCAGTTGCAAAGATTTTATGGTTCTTATGTAGACGTTCAATAGTGGAGGGAAAGATATGGGTATTTAAATTTCATACTCATAACACTCTAGAGAACCTTTGCTTGCATGTGGTGCAAGGCAATGCCAGCTATGGCTTCCAAAAAACTCATGTGAACAACGCAAAAGGGCAACATGGAGCCACATAGATAAATGTTGAGTCATATATCTCTTATGAATAGTAAATTGTGCCAGGAGTTGTGGATGGAGTTGGATAGGAAGATCGGCTTGGTGGAAGAGATTTATTAGCTTATACTGATTATCATAGAACACGTGATTGAAATTGGGACTTGGGAGAAGGGATGGCACTTTTTTTTAATATTTAACAGTTAAATTTTAAATAAATCATTATAATAAATAAGCTAATGGGATAGGTAAATGTATGGGGAACAAGGATGACAAGAAACTAGGAGGATAAATTTTGAGAGGAAAATTTTAAAAATAAATTATATATTTATTTAAGTTATTATAAAATAAGATGTTATTTATATAGATTTAAAATTCATGTTGTGGGGTGTGTATGCATGTATATATTATTTTTAATACAAATTTTCTTTTTCTCTTTAATCCATTTTTGATGAAGTTCAGTGAGAAAAATCCTATAAAATAACACTTAATTAAATTTCAAAATTCAAAAAGATTACTCTAATGTCACAAATCCCATATCAATATGGAATATTAAATTTTTGCCTGCCTTTTTTGTAAAAAAAAAACCAACCACCCTCAAAGTAGGAACCTGCTAAAGTTGTGGTAGCTACCATCCCTGGCTAGTGGCTACCAGAGCTTTAATGCCAGCATCGATGCTTAGTGTTCGATATAGCTTAGTTTTCTTTTTTATCATACTACTCTACATGAATGAGGATTCTAACTTGACCAGTTTATAGAAGATTCTAATGGGAATAAGATATCTTCTTTTTGCCAATTTGACATGATACCAAAGAATGGGATTTGGTTTAGGGCAAGGATTGAGATTTTAGGGTTTCCTTATCCACAGTCTTATGTTTATCTGTAGAAGTTGAAGCTCTAGTTTGTAGTGTGTTCCTTGAAGATTGAAAGTATGAGTTATATGAGATGATGTGAAGCTCAAGGTTCAATTATGATATAAAGTGCCAATTTGGTTATCTTATGATTGTTGAGCATGAGAATGCGTGGCTAATATTAAGGTAGTTGTGGTTAATTACAAAAGAACTAAAGATGGTACAAAGTAGGAGTACCAAAGTTGCTAATAGGCCTCAGGATCAACCTGATGATCTGATGCAAGTAATCTTGCAAAGGCTAAAGGAACAAAATGTTATGATAGTTGAATGAAGGATGAGATAGGATCACCAAGGAGAGAATATACAAGTTGCAATCAGTGTAGCAGCAGCAGTAGCTTTAGCTGTTTAGTAGCAACATTCACCATTGCAGATTTATCTACCATAATAGGTCTAAGTTTAGTAGCCAGTAGAAGCTGGTCAACTAACTAGACATGTAGCTGAACCAAAAGATGTTTAGCAGTGGATTGCTCGCTTCTACAAGCACAATCCCCATTTTTTGAGGGATCTTTCAATGAGTAAATTGCATAAGGATTAAACACTTAGTTAGAGAAGATATTATGGGCAATGGGTTGTTCTTCTGTAGTGAAGGCCCTGCTAGCAATCTACAAGCTAGAGAGAAGCCGATAAATGACAGAGGGACATTAAATTAATGTTAGTGGCTAGAAGTACCGCTATTACTTGGTAAGTTTTCCTCGAGCAGTTTTACGAGAAGTATTTCCCCTAGTTGTCCAAGATAAAAAGGATACATAATTCCTTAAGTGGAGATAGGAGGAGAATGAATTAGTTGACAAGTTCCTGGCCAAGTAACTTTAGTAAGTCAGATACTCCACGTATTATAGTAAGTTAATAATGAAAGGTGGAGTACTAAGCAAATAATTAGAAGGTTGAAGCCTTCATTGCGGGAGAGAATTTTCCCAATGAGAATAGTGACCTTTAACACTGTATGAGGGGTTTGTAGGGTCATAGAGAGTAGTCAAAATCAACATAGTCTAATTGGAACTTAAACTCACTATGATAGACTGACTTAAAGAGGGACCACAAGCCAAAAGAAGGGCAAGAAGCCTATTTTTGGGAGAAGGTTCAAGTGAGTTGTTCTCAGAGTAGGAGGTCAAAGGAATGTGCAAATTAAGTCTTGTAGTCTATGCATAAGAGATCAGGTTGACAGGCCATGCTTGATGGGGTAGATTATATGCTATAGATGTGGAAAGCCTATACATTATGTAAAGTAGTATATCTAGGTAATCAAAGGGTTAAGATCCCTAGAGTTTTAACAGAGTTTTGCCCTAATGTAGGTTGAGGCCAGTAGGTCGCCTAAGATGGTACAAGGTACAATTAGAGTTAATGAATATGTTGTACTTGCATTGTTGAGTCAGGCTCTAGCCATTTAGTCTTATATTATAACTATGCTAGGTAGTTGGGTTTGACCACATACACGATGGTGTATGAGATGCTAGTATTTACCCTTACGGGCATCCGTGTAGTTACCTATTATAAGTTTAAATTGTATAGTCCAATAGGAGCATTGTAACACTATTCTAGATTTGATATGCATGCCATTCCTTGATATAGATGTAATCATTGGCTTGAATTGATTGTCCTCTGATAGAGTCTTGATTGACTATAAGAGCTGTATTCTAGTTTTAGCTCCCAAAGAAATGGTCCCTTATGCCAAGGTTAATTTAAGTTTCACCACTGAGTCTGAGCAAATAACTATATAAGGAAAAGGTGCCAAGGTTACAGAGTATCCATTTTTTCCCAAGTCTGAGGTGAAGAATAAGAAGGAAGGAAGAAGGGGAAGGACAATCAAGTAAGAATCACAAGGTAAATGGTGTTTTAGTTTGATTTCTTTCTATCGAACCTATCTATGAGTCTTGGTTTCCCTTCCTATTGATTTATTTTTATCTCTAAGGTTGTGTATGATGATTTCCAAGAGTTCTCTTGGAGAGACCTAGTGAGAGAAAATGAAGAAGAGGGAAAATTGGAAGCAACAAGTGTTTTAAATCAACTCCTTGCATGATTTGCTACATGTGGATGCTTTGGTTGAGTTGATTTCAAGTTGTTTTTAGAATATGGCATTAAACCTTCATTCTTTAAGGCTAAGCAAAATTCATTAGGCATGTATATGCATGTTAATTAATGATGAGGAATGGGTATAGAATTGAGGTTATGCATGTCTATATGAAAAGAACTCTTGCAAAACCTCATTTTTCTTTAATTTTCTATGAATTTCGTCTAGCTGTGGCTATGATGTGAAAGAGGGGAATTTTGAGTGTTTATGCTTCCATTGGTTTTAAAATGCAAAATTGTGTAGGGTAGAAATGAGAGCACAATTTTGGAAGCATTAAAAATACAAATAGCCAAGTTAAAAGTCAAGGTTGAGGTTGAGAGTGCAAAGTGCTAGAATGTACTAAGTAATGCCAAGTTATTGATGATTAGCATTGTGACATGTATAGGGGTATTAAATTGTTAAGAAGAAGGCCAAATTCAGTGGGAATCTACTTCAAGTTCTTATTGGGAAGTTAAAGCTTCAAGGTTGAATCAACTCTAACTTTTACATTTACACTGCTTTTGATTGCTGTATATGTTGATTTGCCATGTATGAGGTATGGTTGATGCCATACAACATGTAACTTTTTTATTTAGAGTGTGCATGGTTATAGTTATGCAATGATTTCCTTGGCCTTATGCAAATATGATTATATGAGTAAGGTTTTGTTACTAGTGTCATGACATGTTACTTTTACATTTAAATAATCAAGCATGTTGATGTGTTAGTTGGAGATAATTGATATTGTGATTGCTTTGAAATGTCATTCTTTCCAATGACTAACAATAGGCATGAGTTCCAAGGGCAAAAGGAATGAGGTGCAAGAGTAAGTGAAGTGGTTTGCATGAAGATCACTATTTTGCACATGTCATGTTGTACATGCTTTATGATGTATATGTGCATAACTATTAGCTTTTGAATGAATGTAAATGAAACTCCTACACTAAGTCATTTTAGTGCTATGTGATTTAAATAAATGTGTTTTGATGTGAAATGCACCAAGAAAAGGAAAAGAGCATGTACCTTGCTATATAAGGGTCTAAAGCCCTTAATTGTGACAAAATGAGATAAAATGAGCAAATGGAATCCAATTGTCATGAAATTCTACATGTAAGTAGATCTTGTCATAAGCTTTCTAAAGAGTCCTAGTTTTCTCAATTTGGACTTGTGTGGAAAAATTTATGCAATTTCAAATTTATGCTAAAAATCATAAAAATGACAGCATCAAAGTTTGCCTTGACGAAGTGTAGAGTTCACCTTGGCGAAAGTGGTTAGAGTGTGCATTCTAAAAGAGTTCGCCATAGAAAACATGGTTAGAGAGTAAGTCCCTTTTTTATTGGAGAAGTTCATCACAGCGAAACTCCCCATTTTTGACAAAATGAACAGTGATTTTTCCAACTATTTTTAGCTTTGATTGAGCATTACTATGGTCCAAGGAGTATTTTTTCCTTATAAGGGATTGAGAAAGCTTTCATTATATACTTAAATCACTTGGTTTAAATTTTGTCTAGAATTAGTTGTGAATTTTCAAAGTTGGGCAAAATTCCAAGTTTTGAAAGGAATAGTAACTCAATCGGAAAATTTTGAGATTCACCTAAGTGACTAATTCTAGCCAATGTAATGATCTCAAGTGGTTAAGTTAAATTCTATAATGCATAATAAAGCTAGAAAAGAGAGGTGTTACAATTATCAAATCTAAGTCCTTGGCTCACAAAAGTAATGAAATTCCTTATTACGCATTTTATGAAACGTAGTTGTTCATCTTTCTGGACCAATATTTAAAAAATCCATATCATACAATCCACTCACCCAAATAACATGTAGTAGGACTTATTTTAAAGATTAAGATGTGTGCTAAATGTTCATCAAATTTCATAGATAAAGGAGATCATTAGCTATAACTTTACATCTCATGAAGCCATCAACTCCAATCAACCACATAACTCAATTAACTTCTCAAGATGTGGTAATAACAACTCAAACCAGCTTCTTAACTCTTAAATTAATTTTATACTTCACAAAATCTTTGCTTTAAGCCTGCATTTCCAGATTTTAAAATTTTGTTACAACTTTGAGGATCCATCTCAACATCCCCGCACAAAGTCAAAGACATATACATATTTCAAGGTATATCTTGCCAAGCTAAAACTCAAGTCCTTACAGAAATAGCCATTAACACAAGTGCTTTTATCCTAAATATCAAACACCTCTAATTGAGGTCATAACATGTTAGTTTACATTTCAGTCTTATGGTCCTTGAGGTCCCAAGGGATTACATATTGTCTGTTGAGAGAAAAAGTTTGTATGAGTTCCCATGCAGCTTTGGGTTCCATGTTTCCTATCGACACATTCGTAGCAGTGTCTAAGACTTGAGCATCATAGGTTAAAAGTCCATTGTAGAAGTACTGAACCAAGTGTTGTTCAAGGATTTGATGATTAAGACATTGGGTGAGCATCTCTTGGAACTAACTCCAACATTCGAAGAATGACTCATAAGCTTCTTGCTTTATGATTGAGATCTCCTTGAGAGTTGTTGAAATTTTGGTGGAAGGGAAGTACTTGTCCAAGAAAGCCTTATCTAAGCTGGTCCATGAGTTGTAAGCATTATCAACATAGAGAGGCAAGTTCATGTATACTCCTTGGCTTTGCTTTCAAGGGATAAGTGAAAGACCTTTCACAACTGATGAACACTGATAATTCCATGATTTTCTTATCTGATTTTGGGCACTTTATACCTCTTTTACCCTGTCTTTTATGCAATTTAATCTCTTTTGCCAGGACCAAATTTGTTATTGCATAATTGCTGACACAGGGAAAACAATTGAACGAATTATCTTTTCTGACTGCACGTGCTTTTGAACTTTCAGTGTTTAACGCTTTAACAAAGCTCTGTATCATTGTTGCAGGCATATTAAGGAGGTACTCAAGCCCAACCCACCAATGAAGTACAAGGAATTTGATTTCACTGAGAGAGGATTGAGATCGAGCGCAACAGAGTAGCCACTGATGCTTTGAAGTCGCGACATTATTTGAGTCTTGTCGCGACATAATTTCATTTTGGTCGCGACATATAGACATTAAAGTCGCGACATACTTCATATTGTGTCGCGACATTAGAACATGGAATTGATGCTGAGCGTTTCGAGTTGAGATAAATAAGTGAATAAAAATCAGGAGAAGCGGGCGAACACAGCAGACAGAAGAGGAAGAACAGGAACAGAGTGGAGTGCTAGGGTTCTTCAAAAACCTTCAGAAGATCTTCTGAAGTTCATCATCATCTCTCACTTGCACTTCTGCATCTTCCTCACAGATCATCTCCATCATCTCACATATCCTTGCACTATCTTAGTCTTCATTCTCCTTCTGCAATGGCTGAGCGAAGGAGTGATATCAGCTGTGTTTATGGGGCTATGAGAGGCTAAACTCTTAGCCTCTTGGTGATGGGAAGCAAGGCTTGAGCTCATGGTTTATTAGGGAAGTTTTTCTTAGTCCTAATCTATGTGTTAGCTTGCATTGGTTATTTCTAGGTTTAGGAATTTCCACTGTCATGTAAACCTTTATCACAGATTTGTGACTTGTGATTGGACTATGTATTTGGATTGGATGGTATGTTTATGCTGAATTACATA
>QFDD01013045.1:0-11280 GCA_006871305.1 Vachellia collinsii
GTAAAACTATCTTTAAGTTAGAATTGTGTTATTCCAACAAAGAAGTGAATCATATGCATGTCTTTGTATTTACTGAATTAATTTACTGATTCATTAGAGAGAGACGGATTGTCTCAGCGGCGCTCTCCCTCAGTGTCCTCATATTGTCCATTGAGATTAATCTAATGGCTCAAAGTATACCACTATAAAATGATATTAAAAATTAAAAAACTGAATTATGGTATTAAATTAATCTCAATTGACAATACGAGTATGCTGAGGGAGAGCGGGCTGCTGAGACGATCCGGATCCGAGAGGGAGAGTGGGGACTTTAGAGCTTACGGCTCGTTTTCTGTCTTGGCCCATTACGAGTGGTATTTAAATGGAAATCTGTATTTTCCATTATATATTGACCAAAATTCCACCATTGTATTATGAATCAATGTAAACTTTAAAGTTTGGGAACATATAAAAACTACTTTTACTGAAGATAGTTGGGTGTAATGGAAGAGCCTAGTTCTTTGTGATGTGACGAACCAATACTTAAATTCTTATTTTGAGAGGTATTCATTTTTAATACCTAATGATACATTGAATATAATTGTTTTCTGTGGGAGAATAAATGTGCTTAGGAAATTAAAAAACGGAGACAAAAATTTCACTAATATGAAGGACCTTAATCTTTGATTAAAAAAAATGCCTACCTTAACCAAAATTAATGACGACCCTAACCAAAATATATATATAGAGAGAGAGATACTTAAGGTCACCTTGTGACCTTAAGTGTTATTTTTTTCAAACCACCCCCTGGCATAGGGCACTGCCTGACTTAGTTCTGGCTGCTTTGTTGCGTTTGGAAAATAAGACTTCCTTTTGATGGTGCTGGGATTGTATTACACTATCCTATCATGCATGATGGAGAATGAAATTTCGTTGTAAATCTGGTTTAGTTAAGTGGGTATATATATATATGTTATTATATATATATTCACACCAAACTCTCCTTTTTTCTTATTCAATTTCAAAGGATGCCTCTCTCGCAGTATATAATAACTTCCCCCGATACCACCTGTGCGTTGTGGATCTATCTATAGAACCAAGTGCGCTCTGGGCAACCATATATATTGATGATCACTGATACGCTATTAAATCTGAGGTTGTCGACTTCCTTTCTAGTTTTCTATTAATATTGGAGGAAAAAATGATTCTGAGGGGTGTAACGTGACGGATCAAAGATTAGTGCATGAGCAAATTAATTAATACTGAGGGCAACATGCGATGACACGAACACTTTTGACGATTGTCATTTTCTTCCCCCAAACTTAGCTTCAAACACACAAAGTACACGCTAAAAGTTCACATATTAGTAAAACGACACTATCACTTGCCTCATTAATCAATGGGATAACCCCCCATACACCCTACCTGCAATCATCATGGTCATCCTTCTCCCTCACCTTTTTTTTTTTTTGACTTTTTTTTTGTCATGTTATTCGATGTTAGTCACGTGGAAAGCGAAAGCCCCCATTGCCATTCTTCTTCTTGTTTTTTTCCCCTTCAGAACATTACTAGCCAAACACTGCCATTACACAACTTTGACCCATCCACGCGATCGTTGACCAACACTCAAAAGACGATAAACCCCGTGTCGTTTAGTGGCCGCACCATCATCCTCCCGTTGTTTCCAACTTTTAGCCGCACACTTCTCCTTATGTCCCTACTTCACGGTACACTCACAAGATCGGCGATACTTACTGCATAAACTCTGTGTCGTTTTCGAGACCGGCCGTGGTCTCCGGCGCCAGAGCGACTTCCCTATCAACGCTTCCGTTCCCTTCTCTTCCCGGGAACGCCGAGATCTTGCCGTCAAATTTGTTGGCCTTCCCGCTCCTAAGTGTCTTCTTTTTCAAATACAATGCTTGAAACTGCAGTAGAAGTAGGGCATGAGAGAGATGAATAAGACAAGTTAGAATTGTGTTATTCCAACAGGGAAGTTCAAGGAAGCGTTGGTAGGCCTTAAAGGACGCGTACACGTGGCAGCATCCTATTCGTGAAAGAGAGCTTGACTGACCGTTCACCCAAATGAACCCGGAACCAGTTTCAGTGCTAAACTTATCCTACTAATATGATATGAACCGTTCAGATCTGATTTGGACTGTCCAGATTTGATTTTTTAAAAACATATTTTTTTCTAAAAAAATTATTCCAATAGATGCAGAATAAAAAATAAAAGCAATATCTTAACTACTATTTTTTTAAAAAATAATTTTTTACTTACAAAATTATTATTTTTTAAAAAAATCAAATCTGGACCGACCAGATCCAGATCTAGACGATCCAGATCAGATTAGTAGGGTAAACTAAGCTTAAAGCTTAGCACTGAAACTGGTTCCAATGAACCCCATCACTACGTTTACGTTCCATATGGATGAGGGAAGAACTCCAATAGGAACGCACTGATCCTTCACAACTTGCATTGCATACAACATTTCACTGTTTCCACGTTTGTGCAAGTCACTTGTAGTGGAGAAGTTTGATCTGAAATATCAGCTAGCTTTACCTCTATTTAATTTCTATTAAAAAAGAGCAGGGCAATAATGATTTGTAAATTAAAAGATAGACAAAAATTTGAGCCAAGTGTAAAGTCTAGGAGCAAAAATTTGAATCCAGGGCATTGTGCCGTTAAATATTTCTTCATTTTTCTAATTGAGACTCTCTCCATTTTTTTGTTCGTTGCTTCTATGGAAGGTTTAAAAAATCGGACCGGGCATTGAACTGGTCGAACCAATGAGTCAAAAGTTTATAAGTCAGATCATGGTCAGACTGGACATATTAAAATAATGACATTTAATTAAAAATATTAAAATATAATACTTTTAATAATGTTTAATTTTAAAATATTCATCTTTATCAGTTAAAATCTTTTAGTCACTGTAATTAATAATCATTCATAATAAAAAAACATCATTAAAATTTATTCATCAATTATAACACGCTAAGAATCAATCATAAAAAAAAACTATGTTTGTAGTAAAAAAAAAGAAAGGAAGAAACACCATCTAGTTCTTCCCTTTGTCACTAAATATTAATAAAAACAGTAAACAAAAAAAAAGAGAAAATGCATTAAGGTCCCATACAAGAAAATTAATATCAGAAAGGTCTCAAAGGTTGCTATTGATAACTCATTCACTTGTTAATGATATTCCTTCACTTGTTATTAAAAACCTTTTGAGACTTTCTAATATTAATTTTCTTGTATAGGACCGTAACGTAATTTTTCAAAAAAAAAGAGGGCAAAGGAAGCATATAAAAAATTTGTTTAAAAAAAAAAGCAAAGAAAGGCTATAAATTTTTCTTAAAAAAAATACAGGACCCGGTTAACCTGGTTTTTTTACCGGGTTGAAGCCGGGATTGATCTGGTTGATCCAAATCCATCCGGTCCAACAATAAACCGAACCGGATCATAGACCGATTGATCTGGTTCGGTTTTTTGATTCCCTGCTTTTATGTCAATTTTTTGTTCCTGCTTTTAAGTCCATTTTTTGTTTTTTTGTTCCTGCTTTTATGTCCATTTTTTGTTCGTTGCATTTATGATTGCCACGAAAAGGATAGAGTCAAGGGGGGCCCACCTAGACGTGTGAGAACGAAAGGTTTATGCCCCGTTTGGTACATTGGAACTGATGGGTTGAAACTGGAATTGGGGTGGGAACCAAAAAATAAGCTTGTTTGTTTGATTGGAACCCAATTCTATAGAATTGGTAATTCCAAAAAAAGGTTGGAACTGGGTTCCATGGTCTAGCCTATGGAACTGAAATTAGTTCTATGGAAGTGAAATTTCTTTCCCATCATATCCTCCAACATTTTATCAAATGGCAGCTTTGCCCATCCCTCTTCAACATTCTCCTTCCCTGTTCACCTTCCGCCTCCGCCCTCTCTCCCTGTTCACCTTCAGCCTCTGCCCTCTCTCCCTGTTCACCTTCCGCGTCAGCTTCTTCGTCTTCCTCCCCCCTCACATCTTCCTCTGGCGTCAACCTCTCATCTTCTTCCTTGTCCAGATCCATGGCCGACGGACAAGGATGACGAGGACGACAGCGTCCTCATCTTCTTCCAGATCGACGGCCACAAAGGATGACGGAGAATGACGGCCATAGAAAACGACGACGACGGCAACGGAGAATGGTGCAACGCGACAACGACGGAGAATGGTGCAACGCAACAGTTACCACCGGCGACGGACTCCATCTGGTCTGGGAAGAAGAAGCAAAAAAAAAAAAAAATGGTAAATCTGACTTCGACTCCCTCCCTCTCCATTTGATTCATCCTTCTCTCAACGGTGAGCATGATGCAAGGATGAAAACGATGGTGAGGACTACGACACAAGCTTTCCTGGAGAACGCACGACATAGGGACGCACGACGCAAAATTTTTCTTGGCAGTGTTGGCCGGAGGACGCACGACACAACGACGCAACAGTTTGTGACCTTCACAAACTTCAAATCTGTCTTCACGAATGAGATTTCTTCATGCCGAAGGTAAGCATGGTGGCCGGAACTTTGGCAGTGATGATCGGAGGCCCGAAGCTGCTGGAGAGTGAGGGAGAGATGTTTTTTTTTATTGTTGACAGGGATATTTTGGTAAATTGCTAATAAAAATATATATAAAATTTAAAAAAAATATCATGATTCCATATGCATACCAAACAAACTTTTTAACCCCATTTCCACCTCCACTTCCAACTCCACTTCCACTTCCAATTCCAGTTCCAGTTTCACAAAAACTCTTCCGTATACCAAACGGGGCATTAGTCTAGGCCATTATCTGTTGCTCCCTCCATTTCAAACTCTCTCCAATTCTCTCCTGCCTTGGTTACATATTCTTTTCCCTGCATATCCATGCACCAACCTGTTATTTATTACTTCTTCAGTAGCTGGAACTTCATACTCTTCATTAAGCTTCCAGTTAGCTATCAAAGCAAACATGGGAAGCGCCTTATTTTCGCCCGATTCGGAGAGAATAGAGACTGCCCCAAAGAATCTTAGTAAAGCCATCCAAAAATGGCATTCTGCATTTGTTAGTATATATTGTTGTAGAGCTCTCTTGTCTCATCACATCAAATCCGCTTCGCTTCCCACCACCACCATCAAGAACAACAGGCCTGCATCTTCCCCCCACACCTCCATCGACATCGCCTCGGATCATTCCTTTACTGTTAGCCAAACCACCTTCACCCATCTCGTCAAGGAGAAAAATGAAGAAGCGCTCCAGAATCTTGGTGGCGTACATGGCGTTGTCACTGCTCTAGAAACCGACCTGCAAAATGGAGTTAAAGGCGATGACGACGTCAAGCGACGGCACCACGCTTTTGGTTCGAACACCTATCCACAACCACCTGCGAGAGGTTTCTTTCATTTTGTGATTGAAGGGTTCAAGGACCCTATCATTCTCATTCTCCTGGTATGTGCTGCTTTCTCTCTCGGCTTCGGCATCAGAGAGAAAGGAATCAAAGAAGGCTGGTGCGATGGTGGAAGCATCTTCGTTGCCGTTTTCCTCGTCATTACTGTGTGTTCCATCGGTAACTTCAGACAGAGCAGGCTATTCGACAAGCTGTCCCAGGTTAGCAATAACATCCAAGTCGATGTTGTACGAAGTGGTCACCGGCAGCAGGTTTCGATATACGACATCGTGGTGGGCGATGTTGTGTTTCTCAATAATGGAGACCAAGTTCCTGCGGATGGCTTGTTCTTAGAAGGCCATTGCCTGCAAGTTGATGAGTCAAGCATACCCGGTGAGAGTGACCACGTAGAGATTAATGGCGACAAGAACCCCTTTTTGTTTTCTGGGACCAAGGTAGCTCATGGGTCGGCTAAAATGCTCGTTACTTCTGTTGGCATCAACACCGAATGGGGTCAAAAGAGGGGTTCCATAAGAAGGGACAGCAACGAAGAAACCCCTTTGCAAGGACGCCTCAATAAGCTTACTTCAGATATAGCCAAGGTTGGTTTGGCTCTGAGTCCTATTGTTGTGGCAACTATTCCGGAAGGGCTTCCTTTGGCTGTGACTTTGACACTCGCTTATTCCACGAAGAAGATGATGGCTGATCTGGCTATAGTGAGGAAGCTTTCTGTTTACGAGAATATGGTGTCTGCTACAGTCATTTGTACTGATAAGACGGGGACAATCACGCAGAATAAGATGAAAGTGACTGAGTTCTCGCTTGGACAAGAACCCGAGGAGGACAAACCTCATAAATCATCAGTTCATTCAGATGTCCTTCAACTTGTGAGAGAAGGGGTTGCCCTTAACACCACAGGTAGTGTTGACAAGTCTAGACCAACAGATTCTGAATATAAAATTTTAGGTAGTCCAACAGAAAAGGCCATTCTTTCATGGGCTGTTCTTGATTTGGAGATGAACATGGAGGAATTGACGCAGCGTTGTACCATCCTTCATGTGGAACCCTTCAATTCAAAGAAGAAAAGAAGTGGGGTTTTGATCAGAAGGAAAGCAGACAACAAAATTCATGCACATTGGAAAGGAGCAGCTGAGATAGTGCTAAGAATGTGTTCAAAGTACTATGATGCTTCAGGCAATATAAAAGATCTTAATAGTGGCAAGAAGTTGGTGTTTGAGCAAATCATTCAAAGAATGGCAGCGAGCAGCCTTAGGTGTATTGCTTTTGCACATACAGAAGTTGTAGAAGAAGAAGAAGAAGATGGAGGAATAAAAAAGGTAAAAGAAGACGGCCTCGCCCTCTTAGGACTTGTTGGTATTAAGAACCCTTGCCGTCATGGTGTAAAGAAAGCTGTACAAGATTGCCAAAAGGCTGGAGTAAATGTGAAAATGATCACAGGAGACAATGTTGTCACAGCCAAAGCCATAGCAACAGAATGCGACATCCTCCAACCTAATCAAGACACATCAGAAGCAGTTATCGAAGGAGAGGAATTTCGAAACTTATCTCCCAAGGAAAGACTAAAGAGGGTGGAGAAAATTTGTGTCATGGCACGATCCTCCCCATCTAACAAGCGCTTGATGGTTAAATGCCTCAAACAGAAAGGTCATGTGGTTGCAGTCTCAGGAGATGGCACCAGTGATGCAATGGCATTAAGAGAAGCTGATATAGGACTTTCCATCGGTGTTCATCAAGGCAATGAGGTTGCAAACGAAAGCTCAGACAAAGGCATCTTGGATGATAATTTCGCCTCGGTGGCCACAATTCTAAAACGGGGAAGATGTGTCTATAACAACGTCCAGAAGTTCATTCAGTTTCAGCTTACAGTAAAGGTTTCTGCACTTACAATTAACTTTGTGGCTGCAGTATCAACAAGAAAAGTGCCATTAACAGCAGTTCAACTGTTGTGGGTGAACCTCATAATAGACACTTTTGGAGCTCTAGCTCTAGCTACGGAGGAGGAAACAACGGAGTTACTGGAGAAACCACCAGTGGGAAGAACTGAGCCTCTCATCACCAACATCATGTGGAGAAATTTGTTAGCCCAAGCTTTATACCAGATCACAATTCTACTGACCTTACAGTTCAAGGGTAAAGCCATATGGGGGGAGAGTTCAAAGGTAAATGACACTTTGATTTTCAATACATTTGTGTTATGCCAACTGTTCAATGCGTTCAATGCGAGGAAGCTGGAGAAGAAGAATGTGTTCAAGGGGATTCACAAGAACAAGCTGTTTATGGGGATCATAGGGATAACCATTGTGTTTCAGGTTTTAATGGTGGAGTTTCTGAAGAAATTTGCAGATACTGAGAGGTTGAACTGGGGGCAGTGGGGAGTCTGCATTTTAATGGCAGCTATTTCTTGGCCTATTGGTTGGCTCGTCAAGTTCATTCCAGTCCCAAGAAAACCATATCTCAGTTTCTTAAACGTGAAGACGCACTAAATACTTGATTGGAGATATCATTTTGATGGAGTCTGATGATATTTTCTGTTTAACCTTTTTCATGTTTTTTCTTTCTTCGTAAAGAAACCCCTTCATTTATGTGTGTATTATTTTACAAGAATATGGGTTGAGGGGCCTACTTGTCTCTATATGCTCATAGAGCATTTACTCATGGACTTATAAATGGTTCATCACTGTACACATGGTAGTAGATTTTGTATATATTATTGACAACCTTATGGGTTATGAACAAATTCTTACCAATTAAGCCGACTTTATGAGCTTATCATTACTTGCTTGAATCCAAGGAGATTTGTCATATTATTTCTTTTTCTGTTGTTGAATTTTTCTCTAGGAGGAATCTCGAAATTAAACTTAAGCTTGCACTTCAAACAAATTCCTAGTAAAACTAAGAGGCCTAATCAGAAATTTTATTAATGTCGTTAAAAAACCATAATGCCTCTCCAATTAATTAGATACATATGTAAACTCATTTAGGCACACATGCTAAAATAACAACCGCATTCAGCTATTCAAATGAATTATTCGAATATTGACAAAAAATGAATTATTATTCGAATAAACCATTTATATGTTCTGCGTGCAGAAAGTTAAGCGATAGAGTCTACAAACACACAGAAGCTGGATTCAAATGATACTTGGATACTGTAGGTTCTGTTTCGTCAGGCATTAGCTTCACGTCCTCATACTCGTTAGTTAAGGGCCATGAAATGATGATGTGATTTACATGGATGTTCCCTGTAATACTTGTACTGTTCACGTAAATTTTATTTACGATATTATTGCAGCAAAATTTTCTAACGTATATGTTTGGAAAAGTGTTTTTTTATTAATCAATCAATTGGTATTTGACACGAGCACCTTTTCTCTGTTTCTGAATCTAACTAATTATTGTAGTTGCATACCTAAGACTCGAGCATAAAACTATTGACTAAGTTGGAACAATTCCTTACTGGTCAATCAAAGTCCTCGTGGGTATGTTTAGGATAGTTTTTGGCTCCCCCAAATTCACTTCCTCAACTCAAAAGGCTATTTAGACCCAAAATTATGTTTGAGATTATTTAAGGGTTAAATAACTTCAAGAATTAGGTTGAAGTTGAAGCAATTTTTGTGCTTGTTTTATTTTTTTCACTTTGAACATTCTGAAAGTAACATTTCAATATATCATCCAAATAAGTTTATGCCAAACTTATTTTTTTTTTTATAAAAGCTTATCTTTTTTTTGGGGATTTATAAAACCTTGTCTAAACATAAATCATATTCCATTAATTGACTTTTATCTTAATTTTGAGGAAAAACTAGTTTTTTGGTCCTCAAAGTTTGACTTGGTTGCAACTCAATTTGTAAACTTTGACTCATTATAATTCAGTCTCTATAGTTTTGACTTGGTTGTAACTCAGTCTCTGAATTTTGACTCACTGCAACTCAATCTCTATAATTTTTTAATCATTTTACAATTTAGTCCCTGATATTTTATTATATATATGGTTTATTTTCTAAAATATAAGAACTAAATTGTAAAATAGTTAAAACTATAGGGGTTGAATTGCAGTAAATCAAAGTTAAGAGATTAAGTTACAATTGGGTCAAAAATTGATGATCAAAAAATTAATTTTTCTAATTTTAATTTGGAAAATTCAATTAAGAAAAAAGTTGTTTTTTGCAATCGTTAATCTAAACGCAACTGTTTCACCTTAACTTGGCATTCTTGGGTGATGACTTGGAAGTCATGGAGGCCATGTATGCTTTACCACTAATAAATTAATAAATTAATCATAGGAAACACACACAGGGCTGTTTGGATGAGCAATAGAGGTTAAATTTTTAACATGATTTACAAGGTGAACATATGGGAGGGGTTTAACTCGATTTATATAAATAATTTTTGTCAAACCATTCCAAATATGCCAATATATAACAGAAACAACCAGAGGAAATGGAATCAGCTTGTGCAATCATTGAATTGAATCCAATAATGACCAGAACTGGTACAGCACACAGGCAGAAAGTTAGAAACGTACGGATAGAAAAACAGAAAGAACATAAAAATACCTTGTGTCATTGTTGGTGAATGCCTCAGCTTCTCAGAATCAATTGGAAAAGTACTCTTACGTAAATCATTTTCAAAAAGCTAATCCAAACAAGATTGGCTACAGTATGTTTGACTGAGTGGTGGACTGAGGGATAGGAGAAGACGCCGTCGCAGAGGAGCGAGAGCTTCGGCTTCGCCTCGCCGTGGAACTCAAGGGATTGACCGAGTTCCTATAGGATTTAATCAGTCGGAACTATCAGCTTTCCATTCTTTTGTTTACTACAACGTGATGAACAACGCCACACATTTCTTATCTAATCAGGCGTGGTCCATCCATTTTGGCTCAATTTAAGATATCAAAAGAAGAAAAGTTTCTTCCCAAAAAAAAAAAAATCCCGCGAGACTTTTCCTTCCTTAATTCTTTGGTTGGCTAGATATATTCTTGCTGCTAGCGAGCTAACTAGGATAAGTCAAAATTTATGCCACGTTCATATAGAAATTATAGGACTGGTTTATCTGCATGCATTCCCCAGTTATGCTTATTGCTTAATACTCCCATCCACTTAATTCATTAAATTTGTTTTAAATTAAAAAATATATTTGCATATATGTATATTTTGTAATCAAATAATTTGTATCTAGAATGCATAATGCATCATGCGTATCTCTAGAATATGACTTGTTTGGATACCGTTAGGATGGCTAAAACAATCGGTTGAGACCAAAAAAACAGTGAGTCGGATGAAAACTTTTTGTCTGGAAAGGTGATAGAATTGGAGCCTTTTTTAGAAGTCACGCTGTGGTTGAAGCTAACATTTTCTGATTTTTTTTTATTTTTAACTCTTGTTCAGAATTAAACATTCTAAAATTAACTTTTTAATATAATCCAAACAAACACGTCCATTTCAAACTGGTTTTTAATTTTATAAAAAGTTACGTTTATAAATATCAATCCGAAAAAGCTCGAATATCATTGGCTGAAAGGGCTTATATGTGACATAAAACTAAACATAGCTTAAAACAACCACAAACTTCATAAATGTACCAAACATGGCATGTCCTTTTTAGTACAAATATGGAAATCAGATATCCAAAGAAGAAAATATGCCTCTTGGTAAAAAATCCCCACTCTTCTTCCCACCTTTTGAAGTCTCCCAAAAGAATTGAAACTTAAACTCATCTCACCACGCTGCAATTCAAATTAAAAATTCAGTTTCTGAAAAGACTAAAAACGGAAGAAGAAAAAGGAAATCAATCAGAAGTAGAACTCAGCACCACATAAAAAGCAATCTCTGTAAGTGTGTTCTAGTTTGTCAAAGTCATGCAACACATGCAGCTGCTGAAGAAGGAAG